>JAMYWO010000107.1:48334-139243 GCA_024220525.1 Cochliopodium minus | reverse complement strand
AAAAGTTTTTATCCTCTCTGTGATTTCATCCCAAAAAACAAAACCAATTAATTCATTTGATAGGATTTCTCAATCTTATGAAATCAAAATAAAACAAAAAAATAAATATATTTTTATTTCTAAAATGACTTTAGTTCATAATTTGAATAGGGTTTATGAATTTCTACCCTCCTTCATCTGTCGTAGGGTTGTAAGAATCTTCGGGATTCGAATCATTATCGTTAAAATTTTTGATTGAATAAAGATGGAAGATAATTTTGAAATTCAATTAAATTTGCTCTCAATCTTTTGGAGAATTATGATCAAATTTGAGATTAAAATCTAAATTTGGTAGATGGAAAATTCAAATTTCCACTCAAAGTTGATTTTAATGTGGTAGATGTAGTTGAAGTATTTGTATTATTGGAGATATTGTCTTGGAGATGCTTGTAGTATTTAAATAGCCTTTGGATGTTGTTTGATTGAGGTGTTTTTTGTAGTGGATGGGGTAGATTTGAGGATGAGGTTTTATTAACTCTTGTTTTGGCAGTTGAGATGATGTTGTTTTGGAAATGGATGGAGGATTTAAATTAGCACCAGATGTTGTGGATGTGGTTGTTTTGAAAGTGGATGGTGATTTTATTCCAGGTGAAGATGTCTTGATAGTTTTTGTGATGGTAGTTTTGGCTGGTGACTTTTTCATGTTTTATTAGTGCCTAAAAAAAATATTAAAATTCTTGAATTTTCATTATTTTGTAGGGATGTCCAAAATATTACAGTTTAAATTTTGTTAGTAAAAATTTTATATCCGCTAACAAAGTTGTAATAATTGGACATGTCTAATTATTTTCTGATTAAGAATGTATTTTATCAATTTGTTTTCCTTCCTTTAAAATCATCCATAATGTTGGTGATTCCGAGATAATCAGATGATATCAAGAGAAGTTGTTGGCAGAATGAATCTTGACAAAAAGATAATCCAAACAAGACAATACTTTTTTAAAAATATAAAAATAATTCAAAAGAGGAACATACATATGGTATCTCTGTGTTCAATGGAATCCATTCTTTCTACTACGTATTCAGGTTTTAAAATTGACAAAAATTTTGTTTTAACTCCTTGGAACATTCCTAGAAAAAGAAATCAAATTTAATTAAAAATATTTAAAAAAAAAATTTTGTTTTTTATTACCTATTTTTATGTTTAAATTAATTTTTATTACAAAAATAAAATTACATGTAGTATATTACTCACCCATTTTTTCAAGTCTCAAACTTTCACTTGTACCAAAAGCATCAAATTTGGATGATGCATAATCTAAAAGTGTATTTAAATTAAAATTTAAAATAAATAAATAAAAATAATTAAGTACAAGTTTGTTGAAATAAAAATTGTAAAATAAACTAGAACAATTTAAATAGGAAATTATCATCCCTCTGTCATTCTTTATTGTGGAAGGAATTCTCTGGTAGCCCTAAAATGTGCAGTTGAATTAACTTTTTCAAAAAAAAAAAATTCATTTTTCTTTAAAAAAAAATTACCATCAAAGGTTCTTTGGGTTTCCTCTATTAAGAAATAATTTTTTAGTTTATTAGTTTTAGTTTTCTTTTTATACCATTGTTCAATTCAAACAAGTTCTTTCCAGATACTATTCCTGCTTTGTTGATAAGAATCTAGACATTCCCCATATTATTCCTGATGTCTTCTGCCATTTCGTTCACTGTTTTAGGATCAGAAATATTGCATTTGTATCTTGCAAAATAAAAAATATTAGTTAGATTAATCAATACAATAAGATATTTAAGAATATAAAATGAATTTGTCAATAAAGTTATTAATTATTTTTTCATATTTTGTGTAAATATAATATGGGGATGAATCTATAATTTTACATTTTCCTTAAACTTTTCATCAATTCTTGGTAGCTGATCGACAACTGAAGATAACTATAGACAAACCTAGCTACAGCCCAAGAACCTTTACTCCGATCAAAAAGGGATTCACCTTCAGTCTTTCCAACAAAATAGCTGCAGAACTACCTATCACTTTACCAGCTTCTATTATACGCCAGAAAATAGATTCTCCCCTTCATTATCTTTGTTGCAATTTTTGTACAGCGTGTTTGATGTTTGTGAAGGATCGAGATTTGTTAGTCCCTCTTTGGTATATACATCTTGCGGTGCCCACATATTGCACATTTCGGATTTTTGAATACTATAATCTTGTCTATCATAGTCTTAAAGTTTTTGTTGGTGAATACCAAAGCTATTTATTCTTCATTTTCCTATAAACTCCAATATCCCCTTTATCTTCATTTCATTATTTATTTGCATATTCTATTATTCTTGGGTATTTCCTTGGCAGTCCCCTAATGAACTATCCCATCCTCTGAGATGATTCTGGAGTTCTGTCTCCATGTATTGAATTGAATCACTATTATTCTTTATAATCTTAATACAATAGGCTATCATTTCTTGTATCTTTCATTTTTTTTTTATAATTTTTTCAAACAAAATCTTAATTTGCAAGATAATTAAAAAAAAAAAAAATGGATTTCATTCACTTTAATCCTAAATTAACTCACAAAGTAATTGATTTGAGCGAAGATTTAAAAACTGCATCCAACAAGGGGATTGGAGATTATAATTTGAGTCTCTTAAATTATCATTTAACTGATATCGATTCATCCTTCACCTTTCTTGTTAATGATACTTTCTCAAATGAAATACATTTGGGAATAATCGAGCTAAATGTTGCCACAGAGAATAATTTGGCGTAATTTATTTTTATAAACACATAATGGTAATATTTAATTTGTTAAAGCTATTATTATCTTTATATAATTGGATAAAATGAACATAAAATTTCAATTTTAAATTTACCATTACTAAAAAATTTTATAAACACTTTATTATTAGTTTCAATCTTGCTTATGCACCATCAGGATACAGGTTTGTAACAATTTTATGAGTTATGAATTTTTTATTTATTTAAAAATTTTGAATAAAAAAGACATGGAGGTAAATATTGATTGATTATAAATTTAAATCAAACTTTTTTTAAAAAAGGACATTTTTGGACGAGCAATGGAATGGGTAATTATAAGTGTAATCCTGTGAGTGATTCTAGCTACCAAAAGGGAGATGTGATCAAGATGATTGCAAACACAAGACATGTTAAATATTACCTTAATGATATACTAAAATTCGAGCACGATTACATATTTGATTGTACTAATTTGATTTTACACCCTTGTGGTAATTTACATCATTTCAATCATTTGATTATTTATTTTTAAAATAATTTTGTTTTTTTATTTTCAAAAGTTGAATTGTATGGTAAAGGATCTTTTCAACTCATAGACTGTTCCATTTTCTATAATTGGACTTTAGAGAATCATCTAAAGCTCCCCATGTTGATCCAGAACTCTGTTTTCAAGTTTGTTTTATCCATGAAGAGGATTCAAAAGACCAAAAACATCAAAATCCCAAAAGTGATCCAATTTGAAATTCTTAAACATTTGGAAATATCTTGGTTTTATAAATTAAAATAGAAAATTTCTTTTCATCTGCGATAAAAGTTATTAGATATTAGTCTTTAATCGTCTCAAAACATCCGATTAAATTCTTAAATCGCAGATTTGATAGCGAATATATATAAAAAAGAGAAACTTCTGATTGCATATATACTATCCAAATATATCTCCAAATTCGCACTGTTTTATGATTAATGGTGCATAGGTAAATTTTGATTTGTTGTCTATAGATGGCATTTTACATAACATTTGATTAAATTTGAATTGGATATTGTTTACCTGATACAAAAAAACAAAGCGAACAAGATAGATGCCATGTGATGTTGCATTTCCATTTGTTGATCAATCATTTTTGAAAATTACAAAAAAATAAAAAAAATAAGTTAAAAATGTTTTGCAAAGGCATGTGATTCAAAAGCATACTGAATAAATTGGAAGATAAAAATAATACCAGATTCAATTCTTTTTTGAAAGGTAAAATAAATAAAAATAAAATTTTAGTTTTAACTCCTTCGAACATTCCTAGAAAAAGAAATCAAATTTAATATATTTTTTTCATTTGATCAAATGAATAGTCTTGAAAAGTGTTATAATTAAATTTTGAGTTTTTGATATATTATTTTTTTATTTTTGGAAATTTGTTTACATTAAAGCATTTACGTCCAACAATACGGTATCCTTTGTATATACTTCTTGAGGGAGAAAATTGAAGACTGCCTCTCTCAAATCTATTCTATTGGATGTTGTTCTGTTAAATTAAATAAGAGATGAATGAGTTATTAAATGGAATAATAGGATATGAAATATCTATATTATTGGATATATATTAAATTATATTTATTTTTTCCTTTTTCCTTTCAAACCTTGGAATTGGTTGGATGTAATTTCTGTTTTTCAAATAAAATGGAAATCAATAAAAATCTAACTAATATATGATTCTCTGTAAATTATTCGCATTTATATTTATCATCTTTTCTAAACAAGAAACTATAAAAACTGGTCAAAAATAGGGTATAATGTAAAGATTTAAACTTTCAAATCAAAGAGTTGTTGAACATTATAATCTTTGATTAAAAGAAAGGAAAGACAAAATAATATCTTTATGTGAAAATTCTAAAGACTAGATGTTTGTTGTTTGGGTATGGAAATAATTTATTTTTTCTCCTCCTACTCAAACAAGTTTCAAACTTTCATTGTTTCTGGTTATGAAAATAATCCAAAATAAAATCACTTTAAAATTCAAATCCTTCCTTTTTATAACATCAAATCAATTATAGTTTTATTTATTCTTTTAAAATTAGTCATTGGTTTTTGGAATATTTAATTTTAGCTATTTTTTTTACGAAAAGAAAAGAATATTTTTAATTAAAAATATAAAAATTTTTGCAAGATGCTGTTGTGAAACCATTATTATTTAGAATTTTTCATTATTATACCCAAACTTTCAAAAGAAAACAACTCTTTCATTAATTCTTTTTAATTCAAATTTCTGATGAAAAGATTCAATTTTATTTAAAAAAAAAAAAAAAAATGGAGAAAGAGATATCTCCCAAAAATTTATTGGTTTCCAAAATGATGGAATATCTGAATGATGAAAAAGAAATTTGCAAGATATCACGTGTTTCAAAAACATGGTATCGAGCATCTCAAGATTTACCTTTTTGGGAGAAGAAATATCAACATTTGAATGAACAAATCTCCTTTAAATTCAAAAATAAAAATCTTCAAACAGATTTATTGTTGAATCAAATTGAATTGTTGAATAAAGAGGAGAAAATGTTGCCCAAAGAAAAATTCAAAAGATTATTTATTTTCAGTAAAAATTATAAAATTTATAAAAGAATTATGAACCAAAAGATAATCAGAAATCAACAGTCCATCTTTGATGATATTCAATATGATCCTTTCATCTCATATCACAAAGGAAATAAGGAAATACTTAGATTGGATTCAGCGAAAAATTACATAGAAGCTTCAAAAATATTCTTATTTAATCCGTCAAAATGGGTATTTTTCTTTGAAAGAGAAGATGCAAAAGAAAATGAATTATTCTTGTAAAAAAAAAAAATTTCTTTTTCAAAAATTCAATTTCAAATTAATTAATATTAATATTTGAAAATTTTTAGTTTAAATGCAAGAAATGAAGAAGAAAAAGATTTTGAAATCAAAAGAAGGCTTTCAATCCTAATCCTCCCACTACTCCTTCTTCTCACAGCAATTCCCTTCATCCTTCACCTCCTATATTCTCACTTAATTCCTTTACAAAAAAAGGAAGAGAAGAGAAATTTATTTTTGATTTATTTTTTCCATCATTTCTACTCTTTTCCTTTAATGTTGTGGTTCGTCAACAACCCTCGTACTAAAACTTGGCCTTCTTTGATTAACAAGGGAATGTACATCTATATTTTGTTGACTCACTTTGTCACTTTTCTTTTTTTTGGATTTTCTTTTTTTCACTATTACCAATCCTTCTTTCTCATTGTCACTATTTCATTAATTTTCAATCATCGTAAGAATATTTTTAAATTTTTTGTTTTAAACTCAATTAAAAATTGTAAAAATTATTCTTTTTAAATATTAAACCCAAAATTTTTTTTTTCAAAAGGAGCAATAAACCAACTTTCAGACAAATATTTTTTTCTTACCCTTCTCTCTTTCTTCATCTTTTATTCACACTTTATTTTAACCAAGCAATATCTCGCCATTAAAATTTTTTCAAACACTTTTCTCGAAATAACCATCCTCTCAATTTCATTAATCTCCTTCCTCTACATAAAAGCAAGAAATATAGGAAATGCATTGAAAATCGTTCTCTTTTATTCGGGAGTTGAATCAAAAGCACCTTTGTTCAATTTCTTTTTAAAGTTATTGAATGATCATCAAAGTTATTTAGCTCACTACTATTACATGTTAGACTACATATCTTTCTCTGTCATCTTTTTTCTTTCTCAATTCTCTTTCTTTTCTTATCTTTTTTCTTCTTCTTTAATTTTTGTCCAATACTTTGCTTTCATGCAACCTTTGTTGTACAAATCTGAATGAAATATGTTTTTTTTTGAAGTGAAAAAAAAATAAAAAAACAAAACAAAAGTTTTTAAAAATAAATTTTATTTCAAAAAAAACAACAAAAATTAATTGTTATTTTTTTTTTTTCGTTCCTTAATTCTCCTTATTCCCAACTCTTCTTCTATTATTGTTACGCACAACTTGATTGACATTCTTGTTGACCTCATTAACTACATTTTTGTTATCTAACTTGGTTTTTTTGAGTTGTATTCTTGCAAAAGGAGGAGTGGAAGTTTTGTTGGGCGTGTTCTTTGTTTCTTGTCTGTTGTTGTTTCTTTTTTTCAACTTGATGTTGCTGATGTCACTCAAAGAGACAGCGGGCATTTTCCATTATTGTTTTGTTGGGTTTGTTTTGGTTCTACTTTGGTTTGTTTTAGTTTGACACTCAAGATTGCGTTTAAATCCAAGACAAGTCTTCCGTTATCACGATTGTTTCCATTTGTATTCTATTTTTTGTAGTTTAAAAAGATTATTATAATTTTATTTCTCAACATAAGATAATTTATTAATGATAAAAGAGATCCATTTGATTTGTATCAACTTTATATTTTGATTGGTCCTTGAATCGAAATCATTTTCACCGCTTATTTTTCATAATTATATTATATTGTGATATATTCAGTATTTGATGAAGAGAAGAATGGATAAATCATTTAGATGAATAGATTTAATAATGTTCTTAAAATAATGTATTTTAATTTTGATAATTACGTTGTCTGATTTGACTATAATCAGTTTGGTAGTCGGTGGAACATACATTGGTGGAGGTGGAGGTGGGGGAGGTGGAGCATCGAAAATAACATCATCATTATTCTTCTCCATCATGATAGGAATAGGATGGTGGAGATGATTAGACAATCTATCATAGATTGACTTCTTATTAGGATTAGTTACATGCATCAATGGATTGGGTAGATCAGAAGATAAGGGATAAGGAAGTATCCATATCTTTCATTTCTGTGTTCTCCAATCTGGAGATGGAGGACATCATCGTGTTGGATTTGGTGAGGATGTTGGATCTGCGCTTGACGACGCTCAATTGCTTTTTGAGGCTCGATATCTGATCTTGGAGTGTATTTATCTTGGCTTTGTTCCTTTCACGTATTGGATTGACTTTGATATTCAAAGAAAGATTAATTATTTTATTTTTTAAGCGAAAATTATATCATTAAATTAACAAATATATTTTTTTATTGAAATATTTTTATGATTAGTATTTATAAATTAACGTTTATTCAATCATATAAGTATTTTATATTCCCTATTCTTATTAACAAAATTAATTTTTAATTATGTAAATACCTATTTCTTTTATCTCTTCAACTTTCTTTTTCTCTTCTTCTTCTCTTTGTTCGATGGTGGAATTTGTTTTGTATATTGTTTGTAATATTCCATTCAAGGTGTTTGTCATCCCCACCACTGGCAAATAGAAGAGATTTTTTATTCCTATCAATGTTTTTCCTATATATCCTCTTTCATTGTTTCTTTTTCTTCTGTCATGTTCTCTTATTGTCTTTCTAGATTTAGAAGTTTTTGGCATTTTCAATTTTATTATTTAAAAATAATGTTGTTTTGAATTTAAAACTGTATAAAATTTTTTTTTGAATTTTGGCGGATTATATATTTCAAACAGAAATAAAATTAAAAAAATTTTAAAATATTTATGATAATCCAAAGAGAAAAAGAAAAAGATTTGTTTGATAGGATAATAATTAATGACTTTAAAATATAATTTTGAAATTTATTATATTTATATAGAATCATGAAATATCACCAATAAATAAAAAAAATTAGAGGATTTAACTTTTCTGAAGATGATTTCATCTACTATTTCCTATTGCTTCAATCAGCTTTGATATTCTTTTTGTTGGTAAAATATATTTAATTCAAAATTTTATTCTTCATTTAAATTTCCCAATGATTTGATCCATAATACATTGAAATAATAAAATATACTGGAATAATTGATCATATATTTATAAAATAATATTTAAACTTTTATAACTAAAGATATTGTCAGGATATCCCATTGATATAAACTAATTATTTGATTATTTGATCATAGTTACCTCAATTCTCATTCATCAAATCGATCCAAAAGCTCTTCTTCAAATTATGGACGATGAAAAGGGTTCAAAAAGCATTTTATTTCCTCTCTGTGTTGATGTTCATTCTCTTCTTCATTGCATGGCAAAGATATACCAGTGTATCCAACAAATACAAGATTGATAAGAAAACCACCTTATCTGCCACTGTCAAACTTGAAATGAAAAAGAAGAAATTGAAATTGGAAAGAGTATACAACTATACCACTGCTTCTTTGGCTTTGATGTTCGTGATTGCCAGATTAATCACAATTTTGACTAATCAATACAATGATGAAGAGAAATATAAGAATCAGAAGAATAATTGATCATCATTTGAGACATTTATTAAAAAGAATTCTTATTATAAAGTGAATATATACATTTTTTTGTTTAATAATCGTAATATTATCATTTTATTGTTGGATATATATTTTGATGGGAATATAGAAAGATTTATAGAAAAATAAGGTTCATTTTTATTTTTTTCATCAATGCAATTAATAAGGAAAGAGAAATAAATTAAAAAATTGAAATTTTGAAAATCCTCTCAAAGATTTGAAGATTATTTAAAGATGTATCAGTGGAGAAGATTTCCTTTTTTTGATAGATTCAGAGTGCCTGAACCAACCGATGAAAATCAAGCATTAGAAGAGATTTTGAAGAAAATGAAGATATCATGTTGCACAGCTGGATACAATAGATTTATCATTGGAGATAAATAACCCTTCAATTTTAATATATAGATGAATGGATGGATTATTTTCCAAATCAAGATATGTTGATTGATATCTTATTATTCAACTATCCATTCCATATTTAAGAATTATTTTAAAAATATTCACTTGAAATAAAATTACTTAATATCATGCCAAAATTATGCTCATAATAATGATTTGCTATCCATATAGAATTGAATTCAAATTTCATATTTTTAAATTTTTAACTATAAACTTCAAATAACCAATCATCAATCAATATAAAACAAATATTCATCACAAATGGAAACTATCCATTTCTNATAAATAAAATAAATAAAATAAATAAAATAAATAAAATAAATAAAATAAATAAAATAAATAAAATAAATAAAATATATAAAATTAAAAATAAATAAAATTAAAAAAATTCTTGTTTTGGTTTAAAGAAAAATTAGCCTAACCATTTCTTTAAATGAAATTTTTTTTCCATTTATTTGGATCTGGTTTCTTTGACCCTGGAAAGCGATTTCAATGAATTCACTATCAGAAACCCCAAAAAAAACCCACTTTTTGAGGGAGAAATAACACCATAGGGGTTGGTCGTAAATTCTTACGAAGGGTCTTTTTTTAAGTTCGGACATGATGCTGTAGGTATTTTTCAGAGGGTCTACTGTGATCTGTTCTACTGACAGTTTAAGAGTGCCCTTTAAAAAAAAAAATCAAAAAGGTTTGATAATTTAAAATTTTTTTTTATTTTAATAATTTGATTTTATTTTTAATTTGATTTTTGATTTTTAATTTTTATTTTTTTGTTTTCATTTTTTATTACCTTTGATTTTTTTGAGACAAATTCTTTTACTTCTTTTTGTGACTTTTCAGAAAGCTTTCTGAACAAACCTTCTTTTTCATCATAGTAAGCCCAGGTGCAGTTGTCGCTATCGTTAATGTAAGCAATGGGAATAATACCAAATGTTTTGAACTTGAAAATCTCTCCTCTTTCCAAATTTCTTGAACAAAGAAATTAAATTTATTTGTTGTATGAGTTATTTAAAAAATAAATTATCTTTTGAATTTCAAGATCCTTTTATAATAAAATCATCCCTCCCATTTTGCATAAAGAACAACATCTTATACACTATACCTCTATTATAAATTATATATTTTTACCTTAGAGTATTTCTCCCTTTTTCATTGTATTTCATCTTTTTGAAATCTATTTGGCATGCCTTCGTTTCTATGGTGATATCGCTGCAAAAAAGAATAATAAATAAAAAAAATTAAAATTTAATTTGTGTTTGAATATTCCCCATATAAATATGCGAGATAAAGAAAACAGTGTTTTAATTATTAAAATTTAAAATCAAATTTTACCTTAATATATTTTTATCGTTGTCAAAGATGAATTGTTGGTAGTATTCTTCTAATTCGGCTCCAGTTTTTGTATCGCATTGTCTATATTGATCAAATGCATTGACAAAAAACCAAGGCACATCATAATTGGCCTAGAATTGAAATATAAATTCAGGAAAAAAAATTAATCTAATTCATACAGATAACATGTCCAACTCCAATTTTTTTAAATTTTTTATAAATCAATATATAAAACCATAAACAATATAGTCAAACTTTTTCACAGAAATTAAAGAATTCATTTTTCTTCAAAAAAATTTGGAAAATTAAAACTGAATGTCAACTCTTTGTAATGTTTTTTCAAAAATTAGGATTAATGATTTGTGGTTTTTTTTTTATTAAATCAATTTGTTAATACTTAAGATCACTCAAAAGAAATGATCATCTGATTTATTTGATGATGAAATTTTGATTCTTGAGCTGATTGATCTGATCTTCGGAGAGACTGAGAAAGGAAGGATCTTCACGCAAAGACTTTTCATATGTAAAGAAAAATTTACGACAGAAATCCTTTAGAGTATCACATTTGTAGAAATCGGAGATCTGATAGAGATAAAAGAAGGTTTCCAGGTCGACATATTCTTTGAGGTAGTTGGACAAAATTTCTACCAAATCGAAAAGAGACAAAAAGTGGGCGAGTTGGATCGATTCTATGGCGATGTCTGGCGTGATCTCCTTGAAAATGTAATCTGTGCTTCCATAAATGAAGTACAAACATCTATTTGTTTAAAAAAAAAAATAATTAAAGAAACAAAAAAAATTGTTTAGTACTTCAGTAAAGAGGGTTTGGTGAAGTCTCCGTGAATAGGAAAAATCTTTTCTGTACTTTCTTTCATTGTGCCAAGCAGAGCTTTTGAAATAATATTAAATACATAATCACAGAAAATTATTTTCTAAAATTCAATTATACCCGCACCAAAGTAATTGCTTCTATAACCTAGCATCACCCTATGTGCGTAAGTGGTGGTCTCGTCGTCCAATTTTATTACGATGTCGCTGAATTCTTCGTTGTCGACGTGACCACAGAAATCGTTATCGATGGAGGAACTTTCTATGTTTTGGTTGACAATTGAAAAACTGAAAGAAATGTTCCATTGAATAATACTCTCCAGTCTGGATAAAAAAAAATAATGATAATGTTTTAAATAAAAAAAAAATTTTGTTGAACCTTTTTAAGCCCAAATTACTAATCGAAGAATTTAAATCTAAGAGCTCTTTTCCTGAAAAATCTTCTAGATCAACACTGTCACAGTACATGTAGTTGATAATGGCAGAGAAAGTTTTGAAGGTGACGTTTTGCAACTTTATAACATTCTCTTCGTCGATCAGATCTCTATACTTGGGACATCTATTAAACACAATGACTTTGTGGGCTAAAATGTTTTTTTTATTTTTAAATTTTTGTCAAAATCTTCATTTTTTTTTTTTTACCCAAAACTTTTGAATCATTCAACTCGAAAATGAGATCGCAAAAAGTGGTGTCAGTAATGGCAGAATTTAGATCAGATCCAATGGCTCTGTTCTCAACAATACCCATATCATCAACATTCTTGAGAACGAAACAAGTATCCAATTTACCGCCAGAGTTTGTCCCACCAAAGATAAATAAATCGTTTCTAAAAAGGTAAGAAGAATGAGAACATCTAGGTGATGGAACGATTTCGGCTAAAATTTTTTTGATTATTAAATATAAATAAGTTATATTTTTAAAATGTTTTACATTGTAAATTGACTTTTCTCCAAAACATACTTGAAAATTCGAGAATGTAAAGATCATTGTAGAAAGTAGTAAATTTTTCGTCACTACCTCCAAAAACTATCATTTTTCCCTTAATAACGTTGGCACTATGACAAGCTCTAAAAGGAAAGAATGAAAATAAATTGTGAGTGATTAGAATAAATTACCTTGGAGGGGGTATATCACCAGATGTAGGAACTATTATTTTTTTTTGGATGAAATTTTTTATTTAAGTAGTTTAAAATTGTTCTTGCCTCTTTTCCATTCGCAAGTTCTGGTGGTTTCTTCGTTTTCTGCTGTTGCCTTCTTTTTATCATAATTTTCCATATCCGGGATTTTACACAACAAGACGAAACTATTCATACAAAATTTGTAATATTAATTTAAAAAAATCAAAAAAAAATCTGATTACTTGACACATTTTTCTTCACAAATTCCACCAAAAAAAATGAGAGTAGATCCAATTGAACTTTCTTCGAAGAGACAACAAGTATGTTTGGATAAAATTGGGGGAGAGAAGGTTTTGGTGGGTTTCAAATTGAAATACTTGGCAAATTTGGAATAGGGAGTGTTTTTGTTGTTCTTGTTCAGATATATGATTTGGAGAGAGTTAAATTCTCTTCCTTTGAAAAAAATTAGTTTTATTTGGGTTTGTACATAAACATAAGATTAAAATATTCAAGTTGTATTTTGAGCAAAAGAATGATTAAAATTCATTACCTCCGTATGTAGCAATATAGTCTCTTTGAAAGATTACCGAAGTATGACCCCTTCTGGGATAAGGAGGTTTAGATGATCCAAGATATCCCTTTGTACAAGATAAGTAGAAAATATCCTTTTTATTATGTTTTTCATTAATAATGTTGTTATAAACAGTAATGTTGGTTATTTTTTGACCATCTTTGCCAACTCCATACAAACTAAGAGCCAATCCAGTAGAAAATTGGACCGAAGCTGCTCCCATTCTCAGAAAATCTCTTTTTAAATGAAATTTTTAAAAAATAAAACAGTTGTTTCTTTAAAAATTTGGATAAATGTGAAGAAGAGTTAAAAAAATAACCTTTCAACAGAAAGTGGGTTCCATTTTTGTGAGAAAATTTCATAAGCCATAAATGTGAGTGATCCAACAACGATTGTGCCAGATATGAAAAATGATATGAGACCCGATTCGGCTTTTTTTTTTTTGATTAAATCTGAAATTTGGTGAATTTTTAAAATTTTACCAGTTGGCATATTGGGTATTGATTCCCATTTCATGTTTTGGAATAGTTTTTTTGAAGCCAAATTTGATTCTAAATTTGGTTATTATTGAATCTCAAATCGTTTAAAAATTAAAATATTACTCATTATTATATTTGGCTTCAATTTGTTGTTGGATGAGATATTATCCTTCAATGGAGGGACATATACATTATCCTCCAAAAGATTATTCTGGAGTATATTCAGTTCATCTTCCAATTCTATGAAGATCTGATAGATCATGGGCATACCTATCAAATTATGAGATAGTTCATTGATCTTTAGTTGTAATTCCTCTATTTTTTCTTTAGTAATTTTGCTGGATTTGTCAAAAAGAAGAATGATTTGTTCAGGGGGTGAATTCAATGGATAATTCTCCCCATATTTGAACCTCAAAGCTCCTGATATTGATTTCAAATCGAATCTGATGTTATATGTTTCATCTTCTGCAATGGAGAATGAATCTAATACCATACATTTAATGTTTTGAGTTTCCTATTCATAAAATATTACCTGAAAAAATGGATTTCAAAGATTCCAATTCATTGTCTTGCTCATTTTTATTATTTAAAATCTCTTCCATTTTTTTTTTTATTTCAATTTCTCAAGAAAAGGTTTTTAATTCTCATTTTTTCTTTTTCGATAACCAAAATATAGGATTCTTCTTTCAGAAAAATTTATTTTTTTGATCTCTTTCTTTTTTTGGTGGATTGCTTTGTCTTTTCTTTGTTTCTTTTTGTATGAAAGATGTTCACTAAGTTGTTTTTTGGGATACGGAAATTTTTTATTCTTTATTAATAAAGCAAACAAATTAGATGATAAAATTTTAAAAAATAAGGAATTACGTTGGGACCAACTTGATAATCTCATAAATAACAAACTTTGGAACTTTGAGCATCTTTTCTTTCTTTTCGATCACTTTCAAAGACAACAAGAGATTTTCAATTAACTGAACGAAACAATCAGGAAAGTTTTTGTGAGTCTCAGGATTCCAAATTTCCCATTCCATCCATACCTCCTTCATTTTTTTCTTTGTGTACTCTAATTTCTTCTCCAGTTTCTCAACTTTTGCTTTACATCCCTCGTAAAGGTGTGGAAAAACAAAGTTTTTGTGCATTGTTATGGTCGATTCCATCACTTTGTATTGGGGCTTTGAGATATGATCTATCAATTTTCCCAACAGCCTTCCAAAGTTTTTGAGGAAAGGAGATGTGTAGGGTTCTGCTTTTTCCGAAACGATCCAAAAAGCAAAAGATTTTCCCTTCACCTCTTCATAATCAAATAATATCCCCATTTTCTCTAAATCTTTTTCCATATCACTGAAGCACTCATATTTCTTTATTTCATTTGTATCTTCATCCTTCATTTGATATTTTATGTAGTGGGTATCCTTAAATTCATTATTAAAAAAGCTAATTATATCCTCGTATTGGAATTGATCTTCACAACCTTCGCATAATTTAAATTCATCAATTTTTTCAATTGATAAAAATTTTAAGTATTCATTATTCCTTTCTTCATAGCAGATATCACCTATAAATAAAATTTTAAAATAAAGAAATAATAATGAAATGAATTAATAACATTTATTATGGTCATATGACATCACTATTAAATTTCAAATTTTTTTTTTATTTATTTCTTCATATGTGTAGACATGTCCAAATATTACAACTTTGTTAGCGGATATAAAATTTTTACTAAGAAAATTTGAACTGTTGTAATATTTTTGGACATCCCTACATATGTGAAAACATAAAAAAAAATATAGATGGCAAGGCTCACTTATATCAAAACACAAAAATGTAGATGCTGCAACAAAAAGCATAGATCCAAATATTTTAAAAATAAAAAGGGAGAAATAAAGGTAGAATTTGAAGATTTATTCAATATTTCATTCAACAAAATAAATATAGGAAATAACAACAGAAAATCTATATTTATTGAAAAGAATACAAAGGAGGATGATTTTAGATGGTCAAGAAGGTAAAAAGTATGAAAAAGAACCAGATTCCAAAATCAAGATAGCAAAAAGGAAGCATATAGGGAAGGAGATGTGCAAATATTTCATGGATTTAATAGATTTAGAGAAAGAATTCATAGAAGAAATGGATTTGAGCAAAGATGAAAATTATAACAAAATCAAGGTTAAAAATTAAAGGATATCTTTTGTTTCAATCATTTTTTTATCAAGGTGGATCCTTCTAATATAATGCCAAAATATGTTTTCTTATTGATCATGAAATATTTAGAAATGGATGAATTTTTGAATTGTTTGAGTGTGAGCAAGAAATGGTACGAGTTGTGCTCTGAAAATGTTCTATGGAAAAGCCTCTTTTACCAACACAAAAAGATATATGAGGAAGATGTTATCCCTAAAGAATTTAAAGGCCAATGTGATCTAATGCTTCAAAACTTTTTCAATACAAAATTTATTTGGAAAAAAATGTAAAAATCAAATTATTTAAAAATTATTTATGGTTGTTCTTCTTTAAAGCTACTCTGAATATTCAAAAATCATGTACTTGACTCACAAAAGAGGTTTTGAAAAATTAGTTAACTATGGGGTTGATGATGTCATGATGTTGGAACTCACAAAAAGAGATTTATTATTTCTTAATTTGCTCTACTCTTTCAACATTGAAAGAAGTAAAATAATTTAAATGTAATTTGATCCTTATTATTGATTATCTTATAATTTTATGGTAGACTACAACGACTTAATCAAAGACATTCTTAACATAACCAAGTTGAGAGAATGTTATGAACAATCATACAAGAAACTTTTGAAAGAAACATCAAAGAAGAGAAAAATTGGTGAGGATAATCCTGTTGAATCCGTTGATCTGACTTATTTCAAAGAGGTGGGACCAACACTTATTTATACAGATCTCAGGTACTAATTTTATTTTATTATATTTTAAAATTTAAATTTTACATAAATTTTGAAAGAGATGAAAGTTCTGATTATGGGGGAAATTATTATCAATGTTACACAGGCCTCTTTGTTCTCAACAATAAGAAATATGCCTTCAAATTCGTTGCAGATGAAAATACAAAGAAAGGATGCAACTTTTACATTCTAAGTTTTTGTGATGGCGAAGAAACAACAGATTCTCGTGGAAGATATATTGATTTCGAAAGATTCACCAATTTTATCAAAATACCACAAGAAAAAAAGAGGGCTTTTCTTTCTTTTTTCCTTGTTTTGTTGGGTGATAATTTCCACATTTTCTACTTTGATAAATCTGAATTGAAAAAAATGAAAGAGGATGATGATTCATCAGAAGAAAATTTGCAAGAATATTAGTTCCGAATACAAAAAGAAATTTTCTTTTAAAATATTTGAATGTTTTAAATTTATTTGAAATTCTTTAAAAATTTTTTTGGGTATATAATCTGTTGATATTCGAATTTAATTGAATAGATCTTGCAATTGATTATCAAGTTTATTATTAATAACATTCATTATCTTTCTTCAATATCTTCCAAAGATTATTATATTATCTTGATTCTTTCGAACTATAAAAAAAAAAATCACTTTAAAGATAATGATTCGTCAATTTTTGTTTCTCATCTTCTTTCTTTTATATTTCTCGAAAGGAATGAAATGGAAATCTCCCAACTCAACAAATTGGATATACTTGGAATCTTATAACTTTCTGGGGAATAAATTAAAGACGTTTCAACCTTTTGAAGGAAAGATATTGCCCATCAACATTGGAAAGAAAAAAAATGATTCTTTCACCACATGTACACAAGCCAATCAATTTATAAATGTAAATATAAATAATCCTCAAAAATATAAATTAAATATAAAATTATATTTCATTTTAATCTATAATGCTTATTTTCTAAAAAGAAAATTCGTTTCTAAAATGAAAAATATTTTTAATTCAAACATCAACACAAATCTTTATACTTTCAAATAGGAAATATATCAAATATTAATTAAATTATTTTTTCATATCTCAAATTTATCGATGAATTAAAAGTTCAAAAAACCCCATTAGGAAAAATAATTTTTCTTATATTCATTCAAAGTTCCGTGGCAACATCGCTCTAGTAGGAGTGGGAAATGGATGTTCAACTGAAAGACACATAGAGATTGCCCAACAAAAAGGGGCAATAGGCGTGATAGTTCTAGCCACTTTTGACATTTGCAATTTCAAGGACATCAAAAGCCATAAGTACAACAACACCATCCCTGCAATCTGCATTGACTATGTCTATAACAAAGATACCTTATTGTTTTTGTCTTCTATATCTCCCCTCATCAATAAAACATCTACTGTTGAAATGAGCTACCAAAAGAATCCCATACAAAAAATGAATAAGGGAGGGTATAAATTTTTTATTTTGAAATTTAATAATTTAATTTCATTTTTTAAAAAAGTATTATCTTCCTGCAAGTATTTTTCATCGCTTTCTTTTCAATAAATACAATTCTCACCTTGGTTAGAATGGCCGTATTTGTGAAAATGGAAAGAAAATATTTCACCGCACCTAAATTCATCTTTCTTTTCCTGTTGTTGTGTACGTTGATTTTTTTAATCATTATTATTTTTGGAAACATTAATTGTTTTTTCCTCCAATTCATTTTTTTTGTTTCTTTAAAGTGAACGTATTCAGTATGACTTTTTTCATTGATCCACTTGGATACCATCAGAAGATCAACTGGCAATACCACACATTGGTATTGGTGGCCTGCTTGATTCCATACACAGCAGCATTTGTTATAGCCAGCTGCTACTTAGCATTTGTAATGATTGAAATGAAGAAACTGTCGCATTACTGGAAAATACCTGTAGTGGTAATAACATCTACAATGTCCATCACTGCAATGGCAATGAACCTTTCTTTTTTCATCAAATCAAGTTTCTACGATTTCCCTTCTCTTTCAATCATTACTTCGGCGCAGATAATCGGAGCATTAATCTATGGTTTTCAAACTTTGATATTTGCATACAGAGGCTTTTTCATTATTAAATCTATTCTAAAATTGAAGACGAGCAATAACGACAAAAAGATCAAAAAGAAAAAGGAGTATTTGGTTCTCTGCTTCTGGATCATCTTTGTTACATTTGGCTACTTCTGTACTTTTTCCACCTCAGTGGTTATAATTTTCAAAAGTAACACAGATCATCCCTCTAAACTTGCTGTGGTGCTCTCTTTCCTTTTTCTGGGCTTTGCCATTTCTTCTTTGGGCTTACTCTTCTTGTTCAAGCCTCACGAAGGTTCGAAGGTCAACCTTTCTTCTGGAACTCATCACACTGAAAATAGCAAATATTCAAACATGAAGTGATTTTTCTTGTTTATAATTTTGGAATAAACATCAAAATATTTTAATTGACCATCTTAATTTAAAGAATTAAACTACGAATCCTTTTTTGTGAATGATGTTTTATTTTAAGAGAATGATTTTGTGAAATTTTTGTTATTTGAATTGAAATGGGATATTTCCTTATCTTTTTACAGGAAATTTTACAGAGAAATAAAAAAAAAAAAAGAAATTGAAATAATAATGTGGAAATTGTTCTTATTCTTTTTGATGTATTCATCCATAAATTGCTTGAGATGGAGAAGATACAATGATAGCATCTGGAATGATATTAATTCTTACGTTTTCGCTGGAAATAAGGTTCAAATGCCTGATATCTTTGTGGAAGAAATCAAGGTTATCAATCTCAAAAATCCATCTATTTGTAAATTGGACAATACTTCACTCAATGTAGGTTTTATATTAAATAAATCTTATCTTTTGAAATTATATTCGTTTATCTATATACTTATATTCGACAATTCATTTTCAATTGAATTTCTATTCTCATAATTTCAATTATCAAATAGTTGACAGGGAAGATAGGAATGGTAGGAATTGGAAATAAATGCTCAACAGAAAGGCATATAGAAATTGCACAACAAGCAGGAGCAATTGCGGTTATCATTCTATCCAATTGGGAATTTTGCAACTTTGTGGATCAATATACAGGGAGTTATAAACTCAATATCCCTTCCATGTGTGTTGATCTCAATAATAAATCCACTACAGCATTTTTGAGAAGTGTCATTTCAAATTCTATCACGAATACAAGCATTTTTGTTGAATTTAGTTCTATGATCAATCCTCTAAAGAAACTGGATAGAGGGGGGATAATTTTCTTGCAAGTATTTTTCATCATTTTTTTTTCGATCAATACACTATTATCCATTGCAAGATTGATTCAATTCATCTTAGTGGAAGAAAAAACTATAACATTCCCAAAATATATCTTCATCATGTTGATAATTGGTACGATCAATTTTTTATATTTTTGAAAAAATAATTTATTTTTACTTTATGTTTTCACTTCCAGTAAATGTGATTTGTCAATCTTTTTTCTATGATCCACTTTCATATCATGGAGTTGTGAAAAATTTTCAATTCAACAACATCATCATCGTTTTGAGTTTAATTCCTTTCACTATAACGTTTGTCTCAGTGAGCATCTATTTTGCATTTTTGATCATTGACATCGGGAAGATCTCAGCAAGATGGAGGATCATAGTGATTCTGACGGGAGTTCTCTTGGCTATCGCAGCCATTTTGTCATACCTCGTTTACTTCTCCAAAACATGTCTTTACGATTTTCCAGATCCTCGCTATAACAGACTGGCTCAATCATTCGGAAGCATCATTTACGGTTTAAGTATCATCATTTTTCTCGTGAGATGTTTTATGATCATCAAAAATATCTTGTCTCTTGGCAACATCGAAAATGATCGTCAAAAAAAAAAGCGAAAAGAATATCTCTGGCTTTGTTTCTGGATCATTGTCGTTGCTTTGGGGTACATCTGCTCATTTTCTGTTTCAGTTGTTTTAAATGTTATTGAATTCACTTCAGTTTATCAAATGATCATCCCCAAGACCTTTCTTTATCTAGGTTTCGCAGTTTCTTCCCTGGGTTTGCTCTTTCTATTCAAACCCAAATCTAAAAAGAAAAACTCCAATTCCAACAGCCCTTCTACCTCGAGCAAACTCACCAAATTTAATGTGGAATGATTTTTTTTGTATTTTAAATTAAACAATTTAAGAAAACATGAAGAAAGTTGATCCAAATTCTCCATTCAAACTATTATTAAATTCTGAGGAAGTAATTATATAAATATCCTCAAAAAGCTAAATTAAAAATAAAAATCAAAAAGGGAAATTAAAAAAAAAGAAAAATGATCATTAAAATATTAATTTTTTTCTCTCTGATCCTTTTTGTTAATGGATTAAGATGGAGGAAAAACAATGAGACAGATTGGAAATCTCTGTATTCATTTCCTTTTCAAGGTAATCAAGTAAAAATGCCAGATATATTTGTGGAGAACATTGTATATTTCTTGGATGGTTTTGGTGAAGATGCAATAGCATTATGCAAACATTCTAATTCAACCATTGATGTAAAGATATTTCATAAATCTGAAAATAATTAAATATTTTTAATTTTCTCTGAAAAAATTTCCTATATATTTTTTTTTAAAAGTTAACAGGAAAGATAGGATTGATTGGAATAGGGAATGGATGTTCAACAGAAAAACATATAGAAGTCGCCCAACAATCAGGAGCTATTGCAGTTGTTGTTTTGGGTACATGGCAAGTATGTAGCTTTGTTGATGAGAATACAAAAAGCTATAAGCTCAATATCCCTGCAATGTGTATTGATGTGAATAATAAATCTTCCGTTCAATTTTTGCAAGCATTTGCTGTAACAAATATATTTACAAATACAACCATTTCTGTTGAATATAGTTATGGATTGAATCCCCTCAAGAAATTGAATGAGGGAGGAATGATTTTCATACAAGTATTTTTCATTTCATTCTTTTCTATCAATACACTTCTATCCATCGTCAAATTCATTCAATTTTTGATAAAAGAGCCAATATTTATAACCTTCCCAAAAATTGTGTTTATCTTTTTGATCATTCGTAAATCAAATTTTCTTTTTTCTTTTTAATAAAATTTTCTTTTTATTTACTCCAATAGTGAATGTTCTTTCATCATCTGTTTTTTATGATCCTATCGGTTATTTTGGTGTAGTAACAAACTGGCAGTTCAACAATATTATTGTTGTTGCATGCTTGATACCCTTTACAATCACCTTCATCTCAGTAAGTGTAAACTTAGCATTTTTAGTGATTGACATGAATAAATATTCTTCAAGGGGAAAATATTTTGTGGTGATTTCAGGTTCATTATTGGGGTTTTTGACAATTCTCATTTATCTCATTTTCTATACAAGAGTGAGCTTGTATGATTTTCCTAACCGAAAAGTCATAAGTGCTGCACAAAGCTTTGCTTGTGTAGTGTATGGGTTCACCACGATTATATTTTTGTTCAGAAGTTTTATGATCATCAAATCTATTTTATCTTTAAAAACTGCTGAGAATGATAAACATAAAATAATGAAACGTGAGTATCTCTTTCTCTGTATTTGGATTATAATTGTCTCCTTGGGGTATATCTCTTCGTTTGTGGCTTCAGTTGTTTTCGCCAACATATTTGGTTCTGAAAAACCAGAAAAATTTTTGATTGTTCAAGTATTTCTCTTTCTAGGATTTGCTGTTTCTTCTTTTGGTTTGCTTTTCCTTTTCAAACCAAAGCATCAGAACAAAAAAAGTTCAAATTTTAATCCATCAAAGTCAAGTTTTTCTGTTCTCAAATAATTTGAATTTAATTTTTGTTCAAAATGTGTAAATTAATAAAGATTTTCTCACCAAAATCCAATTTATTTTTAAATTTCATTCACTTTAAACAAAAACCCTCATAACTTTAAAAAATATTCTGAAAGTAAAAAGTAAAAAATAAAAAATAAAAAATAAAAAATAAAAAATAAAAAATAAAAAATTTATGTTTTCTATACGATTTCACTTTCCAGAAAATGTAATTTGTCAATCTTTTTTCTATGATCCACTAGCTTTGTTTGATCATCAATAAATAAAAATAAATTGAATGAATAGTGATAATTCATTTAATATTGAACAAATAAATATTATTGAGAATAACATTGTTTGAGATGTTTATTGATGTAAACACTGTCCAGTCTCAATGCATCTGCAACATTGGTCACAATAAATTCCTCATAACTTGAATCATACATAGCAATGTCTTGTGCACACAAATCAATGTACCCTACTTTTCCTGTTAAACTTTTTGCTTCTTGATGAATAGTGTTGAAATGATTCACAATAGAACAAGAAAATATTCCTTTCGGAAGATTATTATCTCTAATGTACTTATCTCCAATTTTGCACCATATAAGGTCTATCCCACATGATGATTTGCTTTTCACCAAGTAATAATTGTTGAAGAAATATTGGAAAAACTTTCTTTCCATTAAAAATACATTCACTTCAACGAAAACAGTTGTGATTGAAGAAAGAAAAACCTGAAACAATTTGAAATAAATTTTTACAACAGAAATAGTTTTTAATTCAAAATTATTTTACCTCAACTTGTTTTTCGTAATGAGAATATTTGTTATATTTGTGAAATTTTGCATAATCCTTGAAATTGATGGGTTGGGAGATCAAAGGAATCTTTCCGTCATAATTACATTTCAACACTTTCAAATATTGATACATATTCCATCCCAATATAGCTATATCTTCATCCATAAAGAAGAGATATTCGTATTTCTCGAAGAGAGGATTATTTCTATCTTCATATAATGCAAAAATTTTATTTGTTCCTGTTTTTAATTGCTTGAAATATACGTTATATCCATTCCTTGTAAAATTTTGGATCTCCGACTCTAATGATCTTGTATTATTCTCATCATATGAATAGATGAGCCAATCACAACTCTCACCCATACTTATTATATTTCTTTGCATCGCAAATAATATCCTCGTTGAACCAACGACAGAGATACACAATGTTTTTATGGATTCAATAGATGATGAGAGTGATTTGATGGTCTCTCTTTCTTTTTTCCCATTATAATTTATTTGACTGATCTTTAAATATTCATATCCAATCAAAATGTTGATCATCATAACCATCACTACTCCAATTATATACAATTTCTTCATCAAAGAAATTTTTTTTTTTTCAAAATGAAAGATGTCAAAAAATTGACAGAGAATTTTCAAAAAAAATTTATTGAAAAGTTTTAATAAATAAAATTTAAAAAACAAATTCTTAATTAGTTTTTTTATCTTTTTCTTCAAAATAAGATGGAGAAAATCTTCTGAAAAAAATTCTCAACATTACGTAGAGTATGAAAGTGACAAACAAAACACCAAAATAAAACATTGGGATCCAAAATCCAGAAGATAAAAGGTAGACATAACTTACATTCAAACATTCTTGTTTAGTAAATTCTGATTTTTTGCTTAAGGTAAGGGTGGAGTAGTCGATGGTTTCTTTGCCAACTATTTCACCATTTTCACTCACAACAGAAAAAATGATATTTTGTGGAACATTCTCATTTTTCCATTCGATATCAATCATCCCTAATTTTATTATATTTATTTTATTTATTTTTATTTTTATTAATAATTTACTTTTATTTATTTTTATTTTATTTTTATTTTATTTTTATTTTATTTTTTTTTACTTTTATTTTTTTTACTTTTATTTATTTATTTATTATTTTTTTCTTACCAAAATTATTTTTTGTATACTTTAATGAATGATAATAAGAAGATGACAGATTAAAATAAGGAAGCTTAGAATGGCTCAAACTCGAGCTGGTAAATTCGTAGAGAGGATAATTAGTAACGTCCTTGCAATGTAGTTTGAGTAATTCTGAATTGTGCACGTCTCCAGAAAGAAGAATAACACCACTTCTCCTACTCTTTTTGATCATTTCAAAAAGTTTTTGTCTTTCTTTGGAAATAGTTGCCCATTTCTCTATGATTAACTTTTGAAACAAAAAATAATTTTTTTAAAATAAATCAATTAATTTTAAAAAATAAATAAATAGTTTATAAAAATACTTTATCAGTGGGCAAAACTTGAATACTACTGACAATAAATGTTAAAGAAGGAGCAGGTCTCTCGTTAAAAACGGTATTGAGCCACTTCCATTGTTCATCTCCCAAAAAAGATTCTTGGTCATAGAAGAAACGGGTGTCCAACAAGATGACTTGTATTCTTTTGTTGGCGAGGTAGTAGCTGTCGTAAACTCCTCCTCTCTTGTATTTATCGCTGTTTTTGGGCTCCTCTAAAAACTCCAAGAAACTTTGCTTTGCAACTTCTTTGTGTTTGTAATCTTCAGTGAGATAGGATCAAGTTAATTTTATAATAGATTCTATTTTATGTTGAATAAACTTTTTGTATGAAAATCTGATTGATTCTTATATTAATAAGAATTTCTATAATGAGATAGAAATACATTTCATTTAAATGATTTCTATACTTTATCCTTTTATAAATAATGTTATATATGAGTTTAAATTTACATTTATTTCCGTCATTTACTCCATAATCATGATCATCCCACGTTCCTATTATATCTATGGAATTTTGGAACGAGATATAATGCTCGTTTTCCTTTATCACTTCATATCCCTCTTTGAGATCTTTCTCTTCAGCATCATAGAAGATATGCGGCAAATATGAGGACATTCCATCGAGATATAAGCTATCTCCCAACCAGATAAATAAATCTCCTTCCTTCTCTTTAATTTTATCAAATATCTCATAGTTACCCTTGTTGTGAGAGAAACAGCTCGCTATCAATAACTTGTTCACCTTTTTATTCTCCAATTTCTCCTTTAATTCTGAATAATCCTCATATCCATTGATTGAATTAAAGAGAAATATCAATAAAAGCAAAGATATCGTACACTTTAACTTTTCCATTTTTTTTTATTTTTTTTTAAGATAAAAAGTAAGAAATTTTGGTTGATAAAGTAAACAATTCCAAATAGGTTTTCTCCAATCTATTTAGACAAACTTCTATAATTTGAAATAGACAAAGAGGCACATTCCTCGATAATATATGGTCTTCATTTTCTAAATTAAAATAAAACCATCAACTAAATCATGTTATTTTGGTAAATTCAATGAAATTTAAAAATTTCATTGATTAATTGATTGAAATAATTCAATTCAATTAAAAGATTTGAGTTAATGTTATTGATTGTGTTTGATCTTATAAACATTGTTATATGAATTTATGAAAAATTATTGAGTAAATTTTAAAAAGTAAATTCAATTCAAAAAAAATAAAAAAAAAATGAAAAACTCTTGTTTTATAATTTTGTTAATTTCCATTCTTCTTATCAAAGGGTCATTTTGCTATGATTTTGATTACTCAATAAATGTCCCGAACATAAAAAATATAGATGGAAATTATTACTCTTGGTGCGCAACCAATTCATCATCCATCTTAATATTCTCAAATGTAGATCTGATTTTTAAGAAGGATATAGATATAAAGGAAAATACATTTGCAATATGCAAGATAAGTGGAGGTAAATAGGAGGAAATCAAAATTAATTTAATTTTTCATTATGAATCTTAAATTAAAATTAATCAAACAATACAATTGAGAAAATCTCTTTGATTTTAGTTATTAAATTAATTTTTGTAATTTATCAATATTTTTTTTAGATCTAATCTTTTTTGCTTATGTACCCTCAAACAATTCTTTGATAGTGGATATTTATAATTACAATAATAACCTCACAGTGCCTGTGCAGTCTTTGCTCATAAAGGATTCAATCATTGAATTATTATCTTTTTCAGTAGGGAGTAGTTCATCTTACCACAATGTACTCATTAACTTTGGAATAATCTACTTTGATTCAAAAATTTCAAATTTCAACATTTACCAACAAATAAATGGAACAAAAACTTTTAAAATGTAAAAAAGTTTTTTTTAATTTTTTTTTACATTTTTATTATTTTTAACTCTAAAAAAAGTCTTCCT
This sequence comes from Cochliopodium minus, assembly GCA_024220525.1. NCBI lineage: Eukaryota > Discosea > Himatismenida > Cochliopodiidae > Cochliopodium > Cochliopodium minus. The sequence goes on along the minus strand of JAMYWO010000107.1, from coordinate 112,579 downwards.
TTTGAATTAACTGAATCCGATAGTAATTGGGGAAGATCTTTATCTTTTGGCACAGATACCTTTGGAATCGGAAACCCTCTGTAATTCTTTTAATATAAATAATTTGTCAAATATTATTATACAATTTTTAAAATTTTTGTTAATTAAACAGAAGAGGAGTAGGGAGCTTTTATCAAATCAAAAAAGAAAATGTAGACTTATTGAGCGAAATAAAAATTTCTCAAAAACAAACTGCTGAATTTCCCGTAATTTAAACAATTTTTTGAAGACATTTTTATTTAATAAATTTGTAAAGATACAAATAGTTAAAATGTTTGACCCCGTAAACGAAAAATATTCATTAACAGATGGGAATGGAAACGTATATTTTCTAAAATTTCTTTACCCAATCTACAACTACACACTCGAAACTATATTCTCCTTGCCAAAAGGAAACACATCCTACCTTGTTTGTGATGAATTTGGAAATTACAAATATGACGGGAAAGCAATAGTTTTTGGAAAAAAGAACTATGTGTAAATAAATTAAATAATTGATTATTGACAATATTTTTTAAGAATTTTTTTTTTAAGGGAGATAGAGAGTATAAACAAAAATTTTGGAATTGAAATCAACAATGAAGAGAAATGCAATTTTGTTGGGGGCGGCATGGATTTGTACTGGAATGCTAGAAACTTATACTGCTCCACTAATGAAAAGGTTTTATTTTATCAGACTTGTTATCAAGGATGTGGAAAGGAGAGAAAGTGTCATATAAATTCTTTGGGAGGTAAAAAAATAAAAAAAATATAAACTAAAAGAAAATAAAATTAACAATTAAACAGAAGAAACAAATTGTTCAGTGAATTGTGTGAAGTGTAAAGGAACAGAGTTTTCAGATCTATTCAACCCTTTCTGTACACCTTGTCCTAAATGTCCCGCCTACAAATTTATTTACGAATACTGTAGCCAATGCGCTCAATGTAGCTGTAGCTGTATTGTAGGATTGGATAATGATAGTTGTTTTCCTAAAATGATTTTGTTTATCTTGATCCTCAGCATAACTTCTTTTGTGTGTTTTTTGGTAAATTATTTTTTTAATAAATAAAAATAAATCAGTTTAAAATTCATTTTAAAAGGCAAGTATCATTATTGTTTGCAAAAAAAAACAAAGTACATTTAATATTATTTCAAATCTATTGGTCATTTTTTGTATCGTGACTGGTTCAGCAACATTTCCTCTCTCAATTTATTTCAAAATAAAAATAGGTAAAACCAAAAAAAAAATAATTTTGATTACTTTTTAAATTACTTAAAAAAGGAGCAAATGTTTGGGGGATAGCAATTTTGTTGTTTAGTATTGTCTCTCTAACTTATGGAGCTGTTTTCTTCTATAGTTCAAGAGGGACATTTGACTATTCTAATTTATCATTGAGAGAAAAAAGACTCTTTCTCTTTTATTTTTTTTATGGTTCTCTATTGATGATAATTGTTGGGATTTTAGGAGTTATTATAAGAGATAAATTTGTGTGGGTAGAGTTCCAACATGTTCCCACAATTTTTTACTTTTCATTCCTTTCTATTGGGTGTTTAATTCTTATTCTTTCCTTAATTTTTTTATTTTTGAAGAAACTATGTAGTAATCAAGAAACTTTCGAAGAAAGTGAAGACCCTCTTGTTTTAAATTGATTTAATAAAAATTATTAAATCAATATTTGCTTCAATTTATTTTCCAAATTTATATTTTGATAATTATATTTTGGTCTAATTTTTGGAACATTAACTTGTCAAATGTTAAAAAAGACAATTTCAGAAGAATTTTAACATTTTTAGCAAAGATACTTTTAATTAAAAGACAAACAATCAAAAAGTACATGCGATTTTATGTTGCTAGAAAGTGCACATGAAGATAAACATCTATCAACAGTTAAAATCGAATTCAGAAAGAATAAGAACGATTTTAAAAAATTTATATTAAAGATGTTTGGGAGCCTAATGTGATCACCTATGACAACTTCTATGCTTTTCTGTTAGTTATAATTCTCGTCTTCTTGGTGATAATTGGATAAAATCAGGAATGTTCAATCTTATTTCTTTAAATAACCTGTTTCTCCAAAACTCAAGACTCCAACAATAAGCCAAAATACTCAAATTTTTAAATTTTTTTGACGTAAATAATTAAAATTTTCAAATGTTATATTAGTGTTTTTTTGACAATAATCTATTTATAGAACGTTTTCAAAAAAATACATAAATTAAATCAAGATCATTTGTATCTTATGTAATCTATAAATTTTTGATCCAAATAAAATAAAAATAAAATGAGATGAAGAGAATATCAGGATGGATTTGTAGGAACAAGATGTTACAATATAGAGTAATTCTTATCTTTGTGTATAAGATTTATATCAATCACATTATTATTTTTTTTTGCAAATATATAAATACGTGGAACATATACCTCAAAATCCAGTAAAATGAAAGAGATTATACCATTCAAAANATAAATAAAATAAATAAAATAAATAAAATAAATAAAATAAATAAAATAAATAAAATAAATAAAATAAATAAAACAAAATAACAAATAAAATAAAATTAAAATAATTAAAAAATAAATACCGCTTCTTTTTTTGTCTTTTTCCAAATCAACTAAACCGTCCTTCTTGGATTTTTTGAGGACTTTGAGCCACTCTTGTGCTTTTTGATTGTCTGGGGCCTCCAAGTTGAACGTCTTTTCTACTGTTTCGATGTGGAACACCTCTGGTGTATCAGAAAAAAAAACAAAATAAATAAAAATTAAAATAAAAATAAAAATTAAAATAAAAATAAAATAAAATGTTTAATTAAAATTAAAATTAAAATAAAAATAAAAATAGATAATAAAAATTTCATAATGGAAAATAAAAAAATATGAAAATAAAATATAAATTACAAGGAAAAATAAATGGAAAAAATTAAAAAATATTAAATTGAAAATTAAATTGTGATATAAAATAAAAAATAAAAATTTTTACTTGCTTTGGATGTGGAGACATAAATATTTTTGACAAAAGCCATGGGAATGAATCCTAAGGGTTTTTTGTTGGTTTCTTCAGCGGACTTGTAGTAAAGGAGACGGTTGAACTTGAGTACAAAGTATTTTTGCTTCCAAGACTTGATGATGCCTGAATGGGACTCTTCTTTCAAGTATCCTTCAAATTTTTGTGGTTCGGGTACTGGTTCTAAAAATAAAAAATAAAAAATAAAAATAAAAAATAAAAATGAAAAATAAAAAAAAATAAAAAAATAAAAATGAAACCAAAATAAAAATGAAAAATAAAAAATAAAAATGAAAAATAATAAAAAAATAAAAAATAAAAATTATTTTCCAATTTTATCAATAAGAAATTTATTTAATATTTTACCACTTTCAACTTGCTTTTGTATTTCCACGTTGATAACTTGGAAGTCTTTCACTCTAATTGTCTTTTTTCTTTTCCACACTAAATTATTCAATGAAATTTTTTATTTTATTATTTTTATTACTTTTATTATTTTTATATTATTTTATTTTTTATTTTGTTTTATTTATTTTATTTTTACTTTCAAATCCGCTTGATTCACTCACATCATTAGATTCGGTGGTGATGTTGGAGGGAGGCAATTCGTCGGGGCATTCTTCATCTAAGGCCACTTCTTGGGTGGAAGTGGGAGTCTCAATGCTGGATGGTGGCAATTCATTGGGGCATTCTTCCAACTCTTCTATCACTAAAAATTAATAAAAAATAAAAATAAAATAAAATAAAATGAAAATTTTTTTAAAAAAAAAATAATTTAAAAATAAAATTATTAATGAAAATTTAAAAAATTAAAATTTTTTTTAAAAAAAAATAAATGTTTTAAATAAAATTAAGAAAAGAAAAAAATTAAGAAAATTTAAAAAATTAATGTAATTTATCAATAAAATTTAGCAAAGAAAAAAATTAAGAAAAATAAATACTTTTTAGAAATATTAAAAATATAAAATTAAATGAAAAAAATAAAAAAAATAATTAATCAAAATAATTAATCTAAATATTAAAAAAAATAAAAAATAAAATAAAAAAAAATTAAATACAAGTTTCCATGATTTGGTCAATGTTTTCTGGGGTGGAGCTCGAAGATCTGGGGTTAGGAACTACGAAGCCAGTCTGGACATGTACGTTGGGACCAACGTCGCTGTTGCTGGTGCGTGTAAAGGTGGATCCACTTTCGATGAGGGCAGAAGATCTAATTTTTTGAAAAAAATAAATAATAAAAATAATAAAAATAAAAAATAAAAAATAAAAAATAAAAAATAAAAATAAATAAACAATAAACAATAAACAATAAAATATAAAATAAAAAATAAAAAATAAAAAATAAAATTAAAAATAATTAAAATAAAAAAATAAAAAATATACAAATAAAAATAAGAAAAACAAGAATAAATACAGGCTTTTGGGTTGAATATAAATAATATGTTGAAGTAATAAAAATAAAAAATGAAATAAAAAATAAAAAATAAAAAATAAAACCAAAAAAATAACCTTGATCTTATAGAACTGGACCTTTCGTTAGCGAGTTTCTGGAAGTCGTTGAGAGTATCCTTCCTAAGGCCAAGCTCAGGCATAGGAGGCTTGCTAGAAGCTTGTTTCCTGACACTGGAGGTGGTGGTCCTGTCGATCTTAGGAGCGTTTTGCAACTCAGTGAGGAGCTCCATCTCCATCTTCTCGAGCTCGGACTGCTCCAACTCGAGGATCTCCCTGTCGATCTTGTCTCTCTTCTCCTTCTCGAGCCTCTCCTGCTCTATTTTCTCTCTCTTCTCTAACATTTCTTTTTCTATTCTCTCGTTCTCTACTCGTTCTTTTTCTAGTCTCTCTTTTTCTAATCTTTCCTTCTCTTTCTCTTGCTTTTCTTTCATTTGCTTTTCTTTCATTTGCTTTTCTTTTTCTTGCTTTTCTTTCATTTGCTTTTCTTTTTCAAGGCGTTCTTTTTCTAGTCTCTCTTTCTCCACCCTTTGTTTTTCTTCCCTTTCTTTTTCAACACGCTCTTTCTCCAACCTTTCTTTCTCCAACTTTTCTTTCTCAAGGCGCTCTTTCTCCAACCTTTCCTTCTCTTTTGTCTCTTTCTCAAGACGCTCTTTCTCCAACCTTTCTTTCACAAGACGCTCTTTCTCTAACCTCTCCTTCTCTAATCTTTCTTTCTCCAATCGCTCCTTTTCTAATCTCTCTTTCTCTATTCTTTCTTTTTCTAATCTTTCTTTCTCCAACCTTTCTTTCTCCAGACGCTCTTTCTCTAACCTTTCTCTTTCTAGTCTCTCTTTCTCCAGGCGTTCTCTTTCTAACCTTTCTTTCTCTAACCTCTTTTCATTTTCTATTTTCTCTTTCTCGAGTCTTTCTTTCTCAAGACGTTCTCTTTCGAGTCTTTGTCTCTCGATTTCCTGTCTCTCTTGTTCATTCTTGGCTTTCTCAAGGCGTTCTTTTTCCAATCTTTCTATTTCCAACCTTTCTTTTTCTCTCCTTTCCTTTTCTACCCTTTCTTTCTCGAGTCTTTCCTTCTCGAGGCGCTCTCTTTCTAACCTTTCTTTCTCCAACCTTTCTTTTTCTAATCTCTCTTTCTCTATTCTTTCCTTCTCCAATCTTTCTTTCTCAAGACGCTCTCTTTCTAACCTTTCTTTCTCAAGGCGTTCTTTCTCCAACCTTTCTTTTTCCAACTTTTCTTTTTCTAATCTCTCCTTCTCCAATCTTTCTTTTTCCAATCTTTCTTTTTCTAATTTCTCCTTCTCCAGGCGTTCTTTATCGAGACGTTCTTTCTCCAATCTCTCTTTCTCTAATCTTTCTTTTTCTAGCTTTTCTTTCTCTATTCTTTCTTTTTCGAGACGTTCTTTTTCTAATCTTTCTTTCTCTAATTTCTCCTTTTCTAATTTTTCTTTTTCCAATCTTTCTTTCTCTACTCTAACTTTTTCTAGACGTTCTTTCTCTGATCTTTCCTGTTCCAGTCGTTCCTTTTCTTTCTCTATTCTTTCCTTCTCCAGTCTTTCTTTTTCGAGGCGTTCTTTTTCTTTCTCCAGTTTTTCTTTTTCTAATTTCTCCTTTTCTAATTTTTCTTTTTCCAGTTTTTCCTTTTCTACATTCGAAGGTTCAGTTTGTTTTTTGTCTATCAAACTAGAAATGAAGTCTATTGATTGTTGCTTTTGAACTTCTTTGACAGGTTGCTTTGTAGGAGCGCTAGTAACTTGGGAAGTTCTCGTGCTAGGAGAAGAAGTCTCAGGAGGTTTCACGGTGACCTTTCGAGAAAAATTTTTGAGGCAAAAATTGCATCGATATTGCGTCTCACTCGCTACAACCAAAGGCTTCTTACAAGTAGGACAAGGTTGTGTAGAAGTTGATTGTCTCGAAAGAGGCTGTGTAGTTGTTGTGGTTTGTTTAACAGGTGCTGTCTTGTTAACAAGAGGTGTGGTGCTTGTACTGGGTTGAGGCACGCTTTTCTTTTGTTGTTCGTAATTCTTTCTCCCGCAAGGATCACAAATGAACTTGCCTTGATCTTCGAGTATGTCGTCGTTTTTGTCGAACGCTTTGTTACACTGAAAGCACGAAAAACATTCTTGATGAAACAATATACTTTCATATGCTACAACTGGGCCATCCAATGTTTTTTTGCACTATTAAAATTATATATTAAAGGTCTGTCATAGATGATTTGTTTTTCTTTTTTTTTTTTCGTTTTACTTTTGCACATGGCTTGATTTCTTTTTTCACTGGGGGTGTTACTTTGGGTATGGTGAGATTATCTGTCGATATGCTCGATCCTATACTTCCCGGATTCTTTTTGAAATAATTATATACACTTGATACATACGTCATTGTGCCTTAATAGTAAATATTTTTATTTCAATTATATATTTTTTTTGATTCATTTTTACTTAATGGCTCAGGTCTTGGGATGCACATATCTATATTTATCATTGATTTTGATATTATAATCATTATTCTTTATTTATACAGAGTTTTTACCTTCTGCATCCAATAATGAAAAGACTCCTAAAGTATGATGGTGAATTTATAAAGATTGAATATGCAAGATATAATGATGTTTTCAGGAAATAGATATTAATAACTCAATTTTCAATTTACCTAATTTTTCCAGTATTGAAAATGCCATCGAATGATTATTCATCATATTTTCTGCTGACAATTGTTTATAGTCTATTAAATCTGGTCTATGTGCATGAATCAACGCACAAAAAGCCAATCTATATTTCATATAAGCAAAATAATAATAATTTGTAGAGTATTATGATGAATGAAAATTCCCTACCCTTATCATTAACGAAATATTAATATATCACTGATATAATATCAAATATCAGTATTATTTACCTGATCTCCAACTTTCACTTTGAATTAAATTTTTTTGATTGAATAAAAGGATGATTAGGAAAAATTTGTTAAATTATACCTAAAATTGGTCATTGGAAGATTATATGTTTTAACTATCTTTTGTGACCATGCTATATATCAAAAGAAAAAAAAAGGATAATGAGTTCTTTTTTTTAATTTGTTTTATTTCTTCATACCCAATAAAGCAGCTTTTCCTATCAATCAAATATGAGAAGAAATATAATTGAAATGAAGAAAAATTCAATAATTCTTTTGAATCTTAATTATAATGGGTTTGTATGTTTTTGCCTGTTGTCTTTTTGTTGTTCATGTGATGTCCAGACACAAATTTTTTTTTTTATTTATTTATGGAAACAATTCAATGTTCCACCTTTAATCAATTACTTTTTCATATTGAAAAAAAAAATGAGATTTCTCTTTTTTAAATTATTTCTTTTTTTCAATCTGTTTCTTTATTCAAACAAAAAATATGGATAAAACTTTCGCCAAAAGGACACCTTTGATGACCTACCTGATGAAAGTAAAAATTAATTAAAGTCAATCAAATTTCTCAATTTTGTTAATCCCAGAAGTAAAAAATAAAAATTTAAAGTTAAATGCCTTTATTAAATTTGACCAATTCAGTTATATCTTTGAATTGGTCAAATTTCAATTATCATAATGGGACACTACGCAAACCCCAGGCAAATTTCACTTAAAAAAATTAAAATTTTGAAAGTAAATAAGAATTCATTTCAGGATTTCAAATTGGAACGTTATATTAATGAAAAATGAAAAAAACTATCAAGTCCATTTAAGAGTGCATATAATAATTTTGGAAATCCAGCCTCGATCAATTTATCCATTCTCATTGGTGAGTGTGTATTTGACGGGCGTATATAACTCCAAAGTATTATCAATTAAGGGATATTTTGGAGATGAAATAGTCTACAGTGATTACATTTCACTCAGTAATTCAATACCACTGCTATATTCCCCAGGTTGGCAAAACATAACATCTTTAAATTTTGATTATTTTATTTATTTAATAGCAATGGATAACTTTCAGATCGAGTTTCAACCAACTCCTACCACAATAACCCCAAACACTCTGTTAGCTTCCACATTGATTACTTCCACAACCATTCCCACAACTAATATACTTTCAACTAACACACCTTCAACTATGATAACATCAACAATAACTAATTCTACAATTAAGCCAACCACAATTGAATCTTTAACTTTTGAACCCTCTCAAACTTTCAAGACACGCCAGTTCCTTCAACATACATTCCTACTCATACTTCTTCTCAAACAAATTGTTTGTACAAAGTTTCAAATTGTGAGAAGGATTGTTTTTTGATGACATTTCGTTGATCAACATTTCATGTGTTAATACTTCAAATGGATGGGTTTATTCTTTCAAAAACGATCTCACAAACACAATCATCATTTCTGAAATTGTAACTTTGAATTCAACAAGAGTTTTGATTGATGGAGATTTAAATCAAACTTCAAGTTCAAATATCATGATCTTTAATAATAACAATTTTTATTTAATTATCAGTGGTTGTATATATTCAAAGAAAATCAAAATTTCAAACAAAGAACAAGATGGAATACTTTGGAAAAAAAATTGATAATGAAATGAAGAGTATTTGAAATAAAATAAAAAATATTAAACGATAATAAAAAATTTAATCCAAAATTTGACAAAATGCAATTGGGACTAAACCCTTTTTATTTTGAGAGTTTTCGCACATATTCCAACCTGATTCATCTTTTTTAGGTTTATAGAAAAAGTTTTTATTTAAAGTAAAATAACAAAAAAATAAATGATTTTTCAAACCTTCTTTGATGATATAAAGTATCTCCCCTTCCAAAAATGAAAGCTCATTATCTTCATCTCCGTTGTAATCATAGAGAGCAATGTACCTCTTTCTTTTCTTTTTGTTAAATTCATTTACATACATTCTGTACCAGCCTTTTTCTTTGTTCTTTATAAAAAAAAAAATTAGTGTGAAATATAATGGTATAAGTTTAAACAATAAAAATTTGTTTATTAACATTCATTCATTTAATGTTTTTTCACTTAAATTGTATTTAATTTTTTTTCACTAGATTTAAACTTTAAAAAACATTTCTTTACCAATGCATGAATGTCAAAATCCAACAAAAACTTTTTCTCCCACAAAAGATCAAGTTTGGAAATGAAATACATTTCTTTGCAGACCAAAGAAAACTTACAAATTTCAGAGATGTTCATTTCGGAGAGGATTTTCATCACGATGTATTTTGGTAGGGGATGCATTGGGTTTTGTTTTTCTGTTGGAAATAAAATTTCATTAAATTTTTTGTTTGTTTCGTCCTTTAATTAATTGAATAAATTTAAAAAAAAAAATGGATGATTTAAAATATATAAAAGTTGATTACATAGTCAAAAAAATTTTTTGGAACCCTTCCTTTCTCTCCTTTTTTATTCACACTGATGTAAAATCCCTGAACTTGAAAAATAAAAGTAAAATAAAAAAACTTTAAAAATAAATAAAATAAAATAAAAATTATTAATTAAAAGATATTTTTATTTTTATTAATTAAAAATTTTTTACTTTCTTTCAAAATTATCATTTTGTCATCTTTTTTGAAGCCAAGCTCAAATCCACCTTTTCCCTCAAAGTCGAACAAAGCAACCATCCTGTCTCTCTTGTAATATTTCTTGTACTTTTCAAAGTAGCCAGAGGCAGGTGATTTCTCCTTTTTCCTCTCGTACATTTCTTTGGCAAATTTTCTTTCCCAAATTTCGGAAGTCTCGCTTATCATGAAATACATTTCTTTGCAGACTAATCTAAGCTTTTTTAATAAATATATTAAATAGAAATTTCAAAAATTAATAATCAAAATTTCTTTAAAATCCTCTCAATTTCATAAATGATGTATTTTATTATTTGAATTTGCAGATGAAATATATTTCTCAATAATTTTGGCACTTTCAATCATTTGTTGTGATATATAAATTATGATATAGGGTTCTAAATAACTTACTTTCATTATTTCTTTGTTGGTAAGATATTCCAAAATATTATCAATCAATTTGTTTGCAAATGGTCCCAATATCCTTTCAAGAGATTCTTCAGATGGTCTGGAGATCAGAATTTGTTTCTTAAGGGATTCTTTAATTGGATCATTTGTCTCATCTTGTTGGAGAAAATGAGATTTATATTCTATTTCTTGTTCATTATCTCCTTTTCCCTTTGATTCTTTGTTTCCCATTTTTTTTTTTTTTATCAAATTAAATTCAAATGAAATTTAATTTTTCATTTTTAATTTGAAAATTCAATTTAATTTTTCACAATAATTGGATGGAACAAAACCCTCTTTTTTTTCACTATTTTCGCACTTTGTCCAACCAGATGGATCTTTTAAAATAAGAAAAAAAATAATTAAAAAAAAACAGGTTTATTTTATATTAATAATAGGTTACCTTCTTCGATTATAAATAGTATGTCACCAACTTTAAATGAAAGCTCATTATCATCACTGCCGTTGTAATCATAGAGAGCTTTGTACATCTTTCTTTTCCGACTTTTGAATTCATCAATATACATTTTGTACCATCCTTTTTCTTTGTTCTAATTATTTTTAAAAAAATTTATTAATAATTAATTAAATTAATGTTTTATTTTATTGTTTGAATATGAATTTTTAGAAGAAATTTTTTTTTTTTTGAACCAATTATTTTTAAAAAATTAATGAAAGTTTTTTATTATTAGTTTTTTTATATTATTAAATTTAAAAGAAATTTATAATAGAAGTTTTTAATTTTTTTTGAAATAAAAAAAAAAAATTTCATTAAATCTTTACCAATGTATTGATGTTAAAATCCAACAAACACTTTTTCTCCCACAAAAGATCAAGTTTGGAAATGAAATACATTTCTTTGCAGACCAAAGAAAACTTGCAAATTTCAGAGATGTTCATTTCGGAGAGGATTTTCATCACGATGTATTTTGGTAGGGGATGCATTGGGTTTTGTCTTTCTGTTGGAAACATAATTTCCCCGAATTTTATATTCTTTTTGTATTTTTCAAACTAAAAAATAAGTTAAAAAATTATGAATCAGGAACAACAAATTTTGGATGGTTATAAGTAAATATTAAAAAAAATTATTAAAAACAATAGTTTTTTTCTTACTAAGTTGAAATAATTTATTGGAACAAATCCTTTCTCTCCTTTTTTATTGATGCATAAATACCATCCAGAAGTGTCTAACAAAAAAAAATTCTTTATTGACAAATTTAAAAAAATATTAATAAATAAAAATATTATTAAATAAAAATTATTAATTAAAAGATATTTTTATTTTTATTAATTAAAAATTTTTTACCTTCTTCAATTATAATCATTTTGTCGTCTTTTTTGAAGCCAAGCTCAAATCCGCCTGTTCCCTCAAAGTCGAACAAAGCAACCATCCTGTCTCTCTTGTAATATTTCTTGTACTTTTCAAAGTAGCCAGAGGCAGGTGATTTCTCCTTTTTCCTCTCGTACATTTCTTTGGCAAATTTTCTTTCCCAAATTTCGGAAGTCTCACTTATCATGAAATACATTTCTTTGCAGACTAATCTAAGCTTTTTTAAATAAAAATATTGATTAAATGATTTTCTGAAACATAATTTTTAACAACTGATACATTCAGAATTAATCAATATGCGCAAAAATCTTAAATTATTCGAAATTTCTACTATCAAATTTTCGAGTTCTGTTTTATATCAGATCATTTTAAGTATAATGCCATCATTAGAAAGTAAAATATTTTATACGATAGAAACATTTATTCTTAAATAGAAATTTTGAGTATATATATCAATATGATGGAAATCAATCACTTTTTAATTATTTTATTCTGTTATTATTATTTTGTTTTTAAATTTTTCTTACATCCATAATTCCTTTGTTGGTAAGATATTCCAAAATTTTATCTATCAATTTATCTTCCAATGGTCCAAATATTCTTTGAAGAGATTCTTCGGAAGGTCTTGAGATCAGAATTTGTTTCTTTTGAGAATCTTTATTTGGATGTTGGAGAATATGAGATTTATATTCTAGTGTTTGTTTATTATTTCTTTTATCCTTAGATTTTTTGTTTCCCATTTTTTTTTTTTTTTGAATTTTTTATTTATCAAATTTGAATTCTTGTAAAGATCTTTAGGATCAAAATTTAGAGACAAGATATTAAAAAAAGTCAAATTAAACTACAAAATGGTTTAAATAATAGAATTTAAATAAAGTTCAATTGAAATTTAATCAAAGATCATAGTGATCTTTAAAAACGGCTGTTGCATAAATAGTAAGGATCATTTTGATGAGAGGTTTCGGGACTTTGCCAAGAGAAAAATTATTGTATTTCAAACACATCAAGAAAACTTTGATTTTGGTCTGAACCTTGATGTCGAATTGAGTGTGAAGTTTAGGAGACCAAATTTCGTCTTCTTGAATGAATTCTTCAAAATCATTTAATTTTTCATTGATGAGGGAGATATCCAAAGAAGATCCCTAACAAAAATTTTTGTTTAAATATTATTTGAAATAGAATGTTTTTTAATAAAAACAAAATCATATTATATTACTTTTGTATCACAGAATCTCAAGAATAAGTAAAGAGTAGTGTCAAAATTTTCTCCTTCTTTGAGCACAAATTCAAAAACAGTTTCTTCATCCGTATTAACAAACTCTGGATCAAACTCAAAGTTGTCAAAGACGTATTTGATAAATTTGACACTAGGATTGTAAGCACAAGCGAAGTAAAGGGCGCTGTTTCCAAACTTGTTTGGTTCATGAATGCTGAAGTTCTAAAAAAAAAAATGGAGATTAAAAATAATTGTTGAAAAATCTAAAAAAAATAAATTTTTTTAAATTATTTTAAATGAAAAAAATAAAGCTTTGTAATTTCTTACATGTTTTTTCGCTAAATCACACAAAAATATCAAAACGTCAAAGTTTTTGTTGTTTTGAAAGGAAGAGTGCAAGAAACTGTTTCCATTATGATTCAATTTGTTGAGGTGGTCGAGATAGAACTCGGACAGATATTTGACCACCTCTAAATTTTCATTGGCGAAGCAAGCCAAGTAGAAGGGATTCTCTTTGTCTTCAGTCTCGTCATAAGGAGAAATTTTGGATTCGAGAAAAAATTTTGTAACTAAATTTAAAAAAAAAAAAAAATTAAAATTAAATTTTAATTGAATAATTTTAAATTAAATTTTTAATTAAAAAAATAACAACAGAAAAACAATTTAAAATGAAATGTTTTTACCATCTAAGTTGGTGTTAGACTCAGCCGCCATATGAAGGGAATTCTCTCCCCGGTTGTTAAGAGCGAAGATATCGGGATTAAGTGCATCAATCAAAAACTTGATTTGCTCCAAGTTTTTGTTGAAAATGATGGCAAAATGGAAGAAAGTATTACCCAAAACATTCTTCTTGGTGCTGTCGATCCCCTTCACAGTTGTCAAGTATTTCTTAAAGAAGAAATTTTATTGAGTTATGAAAGTTTAAGAAAAAAAAATTAATTTAAATTCTTGAATTTTTAGTTCGAGATTTCAAGAATAATGGATTTAAAATCACAGTGACTATTGCACAATATCACTATAATGATAAAATTCTCCAAAAAAAAAATTTTTGGGGTTGTGAAATATTAAATATATTGATTCTTGTTTGGTTTGTTCGACTCCAAAAAAAAAGTTTTAAAAATGAAAAAAAAAGAAAATCTTCAAAATTTACCACTACTTCAAAGTTTTCGTTGTTTTGAGTTGCAACGTGCAAGAGAGTATTCTCATTATCTGTCATGGTGGTTACATCCGCATTGGCTTCTTCGATGAGATACTTTATGACATCCAAGTTTTTGTTGCAGAAGCAAGCCAAGTTGAGGGAACTTTCACCATCATTATTTTTGGCATTGGGATCCATTTTATACTTTTCTATCAACAATTTTATAACATCTTTTTAAATTAAAAAAAAAAAATGAAAATTTTCCAAGAATTTAAAAAAGTTTTTTATAGTACCCAAATTATCGTTTTCTTCACAAGCAAGATGCAAGTAAGTGCTGCCATACTCGTTGCTGCCCATGTCTAATTTATTGTTCTGCGACAAATACTCTAATATATCCACATTGTTAGATAAACAGGCGAAATGAGCTGGAGAGTTCCCATAAACGTTCTTTTGGTCCATTTCTATGTCAAAATTCTCTGTTAAATATCTAATCACGTCTAAGTTGGAGTTGTTTTGGTAGGCCATGTGCAAGATATTGTTTTCATTTTCATTTTTGTGATGGAAATCTGCCTTTTTGTCGATGAGATATTGGATCAATTCCGTGTTGTTGGATTGGAAACAAGCCATGAAAAGGGGGGTTTCTCGATAAGAGTTCAAGACATCGACTTTAAAGTCAAATTCTTCCAGCAAGTACTTTGTGATATCTTTCATTGAACAAAAATGATAAAAAATAAATTTCTTCGAAAGAAAAATCTTCAAACAAATTTATTTATAAATAGAATTATTTTTTTCAAATTTACCAATATTAAAATTAGATTCACAAGAAAAATGAAGTGCAGTATCTTCAGTTTTGTTCGCAAGAGTGACATTGGACTTTTTCTCGATCAAGTACTTTACAATCTCAAGATTCTCGTTACCCAAACAAGCAAGATGAAAGGGAGTACTATCGTAAATGTTGGTACTACTAACGGATATCCCCATTACTTCTACGATGTATTTCACGACATCCAAGTTTTTATTCCCTTCTGCAGCTAAATGCAAAATGTTTCTTTCATTATCGCAAAGGGTAGGCTCAAGTTTGATCTTTTCTACCAAGTACTTCAGAACTTCCAAATTTTTGTTACATGAAGCTGCTGAGAGGAGGAGTGTGTAACCTGCTTTATTTTTTACATTGTAATCTAGCTTTTTTTCCTCGATCAGATATTTGATAACTGTCGAAAAAATTTTTACATGATTAAAATTAATCATTTTCATTCTTTCTCAATTTTCTTATTAATTTTACCATCCAAATTCTCATTATTGGTACATGCTGAATGCAAACACGTATTTCCTTTGTTGTCTACTGCGGTGAGATCGGGTTGGAGTTTCTCTATCAAGTATTTAACTGTCTCAAAGTTACGATTTTCGCAAATATAAAATGCAAGAGTTTCGTTTTCATTGTTTTTTGCGAGGGGATCCAATTTAGCTTCGAGAAGATAATCAATTACATCAAGATTGCTGTTTTTTAAAGCAGCAATAAAAAGTAGATTGTTTCTTTTTTTATTTGTTTTGTTGATTATATCCACTTTGTAAAATTCAAAGAGATATTTTATGACATCTAAACTTTGATTGAAAATGGAGTATGTGATGTTATCAGTCCCATATTTGTTGAACTTTACTTCATACTTTTTATCTTCACAAAAATATTTGATCAATTCAAGGTTTAGATTGTACTTGAATGCCATATGAATCGGTGTTTCTCCATTGATATTTCTGGAGTACATGTCAAACTGAAGATCCTCAGCATTATCTATCACATATTTTACAATATCTATAAACAATAAAAGAGTTTGCACAAATATGATCAGGTTAAAAAAAATATATTTTACCCACATTTTTATTTCTTACTACATAATGAAATGCAGAGCTCAAATGTTGATTATATCTCTTTTTTTCTTTAAATTTTAATTGAAAATTTATTCTTGATCAGATTTACCTTCATATTTCCTCCATTTTTTATTATAAAAAGGAATATTTCTAAATTTGGATTATACTCGCAAGCCCTTTTGAGAAAAGAAAATTATTGTTATCAAAGTTGTAATGTTGGAATATCTTACAAAGATAATGCGGTATTTCCCTTATAATTCCTCACATTAAAATCAACCTTATTAATTGACAACTTTATGAATTGTAAGAATATCTCGTAATTGTGCACATATTTGCAAATACAATGAAGCCAACTATTTCCAAACTTTTTCTCTTTTTGTTCTAATGATCCAGGAATCAACTTTTTTGCTTCAACATAATTTTTATTTGAGATGTGGAAAATAAACTGATAAATACATATGGTTGAGTATTTTAAAAAAGGATCTATGAATTACTTGATCAAATAAACTGTCATTTGACATTTTTTTTTTTGATTTACAAACATTTAGATAATTTATCTCGCAAAATAATTTTTCTTTCAAATTTGCAACATGTCTTTCATTTTTAACCTCTTTGGTTATAACAATTTTATCTATTACAAAATTTGATAAAATAAAAAAAAATAAAAAAAGCAAAATATCTGATTAAAAATGTCAAAAAAAGGAAATCAATGGAGAGAAAATAAGAAAACCCAAAAGAAGAAAAAGAAAAATAATGAGAAGAAGAAAAATGATGTGATAAATAGCAGAGAAGAAGAGGAAGAGCTTGTGGGAGAGAAATATATCTCAAAAAATAA
Source organism: Cochliopodium minus (assembly GCA_024220525.1). Classification (NCBI taxonomy): domain Eukaryota; phylum Discosea; order Himatismenida; family Cochliopodiidae; genus Cochliopodium; species Cochliopodium minus. The sequence continues at coordinate 95,751 of JAMYWO010000107.1, read as the reverse complement.
TGTGATGGTTTATGGAGTGAAAAATAAGAGTGATAATTATATAATGGAAATCTTAGGAAGTGTAATAATTGATTAATTCAAAAGTATTATCTAAAATAAAATATTCTTATAATATAGCAACAAAAAGTTGCAAATATCAATAGGACAAATGATGGTAATGCATGTGTCACTTTTTGGTCTTCTGATTTCGCAAATGAGATCTTTAATATACCCAATATCACCAAATTTGTATTCTTGAAGAAGTATGAGTCACCATCTTCTTATTGGGCAGAAAAAATTTACAAACAAGATCGTCTATTGAGCAAATTGAAACCAGATAATTTGAAGCAAAAAATAAGGTGAGATCATCATTATTGATTACCATTTATAATATTTTATATTATACAAATATTCCTTTATAATTCATTTCAATGATTTTAATGAGATTCTTCGAATCATTAATCCTCCATAAATGTTAAAGTTTTTTTTTTCACAATTACATTATATAGAATAATGCAAAATAAGAAGAACAATCAGATCTTCAATGTGAATGATAGAAATGCTTGGAAGATAATTATAAAAAATGAATCCAATGAAGAAATAGAGCTTCTCAAAGTCTTTTCATTCCACAATCCAAAATATTATCTCTTTATAGAGGATAACATCATTAAATCCAATGATTCCAAAACTATCAAACCAAACGGAGAATATGAAGTAAAGATAAATTTCGAAACAAAAGTATTAGGTAAGAAAAATAATTATACCAACACCTAATTATTGTATGAAACCAATATAAATACGATTCAACTTGATATGATATCATTTTTCAAAAATTTTTATGTGTTTGAATGAATATATATTCCCCATATAAATATGCGAGATATATTAATCCTTATTTATCTTTGATACTTAGGTGGATATAGAATAGTCTTTGTTATTCTTTTTGATAACAATGAATATTTCAAATGGATCGAATACATCCAGGTGGGAGATCCCTCCATCAGCAAAGATGGCGAATATGAAGAGGTACAACCTGACACACACCAAAGAGAAATCATCCCTGCTTTTCCTCCAACAAGAAAGTCACAAGTACACAAACACATAACCTACGAGACAAACTACGAGAAGACTCTGGAAGTATATCCAGTGCCAGAGATAGTTCAGGTAAGATTCTTCCATTTTTATATAAATAAATTTTTTTTTTTTTTTTTTTCAACAGAATGATATTGATAATCAAAGTTATTTCTTGGGTCTAAAACCTTGGTGCACTAAGGAAAACTATGTCAATCTGATAGAGTATCTTTTGTGGATCGAAGAAGCTGAAACTAAGAAGCAGTTGAGGAGATACGACTTGATAGACACAAACTTTGAGTATTTGGATCTTGGGAAATACTATGACGGAAGGGGTGAGTATTATCCCGAACCAATTACTAGGATTATAGTCAAAGTAAATTATTTTTTAATCAAATTTTTTTTTTATATCCTTCGCAATTTTTTTTTTTTAAAAAAAGGGACTTTCCGAGAGAAGACCATCCGTTTTGAAGGGTGATCGTGTTTTTGCATGGGTTTCTGGTACTTATGATCTAGAGTACGAAGGGTGGATCCACGATGTAGAAGAGGAGTCTCTAGTAGTCATGTTTTGCTCTGAATTTCAGTCTAAATTTCCTCAAGACACAAAGTTTAATGTCAGATTTACTAAGCCCAACATACAAGAAAGAATGATGCACAGAGCTGTGAAGAATCTTGATTTGTCAATTGTTTTTCCAAATATGTAATTTGTGTTTTAATTTTATTTTTTATTTTTTTTTTAAAATCTTTTTATGTTACAGACCCGAAAATGTGTAAGTCTTTTTTTTTTAATTTACATTTTTGTTTGTCAGTTGAAATTTTTTTTGAAGAGATGACATTTACAAAAAGGATCTCAAGATAAAATATATCGACAGTGCGATAGAGGAAAACTTGGAACAGAAGCTCGCAGTGGAGTCTATTCTTAAAAAAGATATTAATGTTGAATTACGTAAATTTCCATTTTTGTTGTTTGGTCCTTTTGGTACTGGAAAGAGTAGAACTCTGATTGAAATAATCAAACAAATTTACACAAGAGAAGTAATGAAATTATTTCATTTAGATTATACTTATCTTTTTTTCTTAAAAAAATAGAAAAATGCAAAGATTTTGATTTGTGCTCCTACAAATAATGCAGTTAATAAGATCGTTTCGTCTTTGATCGAATTTGGGATCTCCAACAAAGAAATGTTCAGGTTGTTTTCTGCGTTTGCCAACTTCTTTGGGCTGAAATTTGAGTTTCCTCACATCTTGGACTACACAATCAGAAGAGACAATCTATTCTTCATCCCTGATAAACAAGATCTCTTGAAATACAAAATCATAGCTACCACTTGCATGAATGCGGGTCAACTAGTTGGTATAGGTTTCCCAAACCAATATTTCACTCATATTCTCATTGATGAGGCTGCTCAGTTGATGGAAGCCGAAATCAACATCCCCTTGTCTCTTGCCAGCGTTCCTAACAACAAACACAAGGGAACTGTCGTAGTTTTGGCTGGAGATCCAAAACAGTTAGGTAATTGATTTAAAAAAAAATATTTAAATACTGAGAAAATAAATAATGGTTTTTTTATTTTCATTTTTTTTTAAATACTTTTTGGTTAATTATTTTATATTAGGTCCTCATTTGCACTCTAAAAGTGCCATCAACCACAAACTCGATCACTCGTTGATGGAAAGATTATACCTCAAATACGGCCAATATAGACAATCGGGAATTTGTGGGGTACACTTGACTAACAACTACAGATCACATCATGCAATATGTAAATTGAGTTCTGATCTCTTTTATGGTAAAAAATTTTTCAATTTTTTTAATTTTCATTTTTATTTGATTTTATTTTTATAAAACTTTTTAATTTTTTCTTAGATGGAAAAATCAAACCTCAAGCCAACTTTGATGACGAAGATATTCCTGCCTTTGACTTTTCTTATAACGTCACACCTAGTTTTCCAATTTATTTTTTCGCTGTGGAAGGAGTTGATGAGAGGGAGAAAGGTTCTCCTTCCTTTTTCAACATCGAGGAAATAAAGAGTGTGTACATTCAAATAGACTATCTCGTAGAAAATCAAGGAGTGGATCCAAAGGACATTGGTATCATTTGATATTTTTTATTTTTATTTATTTTATAAATGTTATTTTATTCATTTTATTTTTTATTTCAATTCAAATTTTGTATTTTACATTTCAAAATTTATTCATTGATTTACTTTTTTGTAATTAGGTGTCATCACTCCCTTTTTCAAACAAACCAAAAAGATCAGAGACTATTTGAGATTACAAAGAGAAAAGGGATATGGTGATGTGAAAGTGGGCTCAGTGGAGGAGTTCCAAGGTCACGAAAAAAAGATCCTCATCATATCCACTGTCAGAAGTTCCAAGAGGCATCTCAACAATGACCAACACTTTGGGCTCGGTTTTCTTAAGAACATCAAAAGAATAAACACTTCCATTACAAGGTGAATTAAAATGTTTTAAATTAATTTTTAATATGTTATTGTTTAATATTTTTATTTATTTTTCTTTTGTTTTTATTTTATTTTATAATTTTATTTTATTTTTTTTTGTTTTTCTTATTTTATTTACATTTATTTAATTTTTTATTATTTATTTATTTTTGTTTTTATTGATCTTACTGTTTAGAGCTTGCATGATGTTGGTGTTCGTTGGAGATCCCTACATTTTGTGCCAAGACGAAAACTGGAAAAAGATCATCGACGAGTGTAAAAAGAACGGAAACTACAACGGGAAGGAACTCAACGAAGAATACTTCAAGGAAAGAGAGACCAAAGATCTGCCCCTCGAGACTTTGCCCGAAATAAAGGTGCCAAACCTCGGGAAAACACCTCCTCCCCAAGAAAAAGTGGTCGAGCCTACCACCACTCAACAACAACAAAATAGTACTCCTACCACCCAAAAGTTGAACAAAACTCCTTCTTCTCTCAACATTGTTCCTAAGCTCGTCGTTGAACAACTTCATTCTCAACAATCTCAACAACAGCAAAAACAAGCAAGCAGAAACAAGCAATCTTCTGGTGAGAATTTGCCTAACAACAACAACATCAACAGCAACAACAACAACAACATCAATACCAACCTCGAGAGCATCCACTCCAAGAAGAGCAGCAAGGAGAACATCCCCGGTTTCGGAAGTCAGAACGGGAACCTCTCCCTCAGCATCAACAACGGTCTCTCTATCAGCCTCGGTGTGGATTCCGCCCCTTCATCCAAAAAGACCAGCGGATCCAACCTCTCCTCTCTCATCGACAACTCTACCCCCCTTTTGGGCCACTCCTTTTTGTCCCCCAAGATGCTCAACAACCCTGTCAACAACAATGAGATCAACAACTTTAACTTTGTCTCTGGCTTCAACAAGTCCTCCTCTTCCCACAACCCTCTCTACCTCCCCAACAAGCCCAACGAGGACGACTCCAACAATAACAACAAAGTTACCTTCAAACCTCATTCTTCTCCATATTTCCCAACCGAGTGTATCTATTCTCTCAATTTGGGTATTTTTTCAATTTATATATTTTTTTTTGATTTCCAAAATTTAAAAATTCAAAATTTTTTTTATTTTTTAATTTTGAATTTAAATGTTTTTAATTTTTTATTCTTTCAAGGAAACAATTCTCATCATCCTCTCATCATTGGCCAAAAGAATTCTTTGCCTCCCATCTCCGTCATCATCGCACCCAACATGGAGTTCATCCAGATCAAGATCTCCGTCGAAGTTTTCGATCACTTCGTTCGCTTCGATGAATTGAATTACTCTTACGAAATTGTGTTCGAGAAAAAACGTGATTCTGATCGTTTCATTTACTTGTCTTCTCCTTATCAATCTAACTTTAGATTATCCATCAAGCTTCTTCGTGGTTACCTCGATCACAGAACTACCGAGATTTTGAAGGGTGACTCTTCCATTCTATTTATTATTTATCCTTCTCAGAATTGATCGGAAGGATTCAAAATCACACTGTTAAAAAAATTAAATTTTTTTCATTTAAATTTTTATTTCACTTTATGGGAAATGTTTTATAAAATTTGATTTACGTATAAGTCATATTGTCACTATCCTGGTTCAGTGTGTTTTTTTCATCAGATGTTAGCTACTGCTTTTCGATATCTTGGATCCAAAATTAAAACCAATGGGAGATTCTGAGCAAGGAATATTGAAACCGAAATAAATTAGAATTAACTCGAAAATTTAGCGAATTATTTTAAATCGATAATTTCAAAAATGAAATTTCTAAAGAGTGTAGTAAATTTGCTTATTTGATTGAAAAATTTAAAAAAATGTTGAACAAAATGGTAAATAGATTTGGATAGATTAGTCTAATACTTTTTGACTTTAAATTTTTGATGTAGATAATGTTGTTGGGGATAATTTTTTTGATAAAATGTGTTTCATCAGTCATTATAATTTCTTCCTGCAATGATCTTCAAAATTTGATCACAGGAAATACCACAGTTTACTACTCTTTGAATCAAACTATCGATTGTACCAATTTTAATTTTATCAGCAATATCACAAACTTCCAGGGAACATTGGATGGACAATTTAACAAAATCATCAATTTTACAAGCAATAATGGTAAAAATCAAAATAATTGTTCTTTAAGGGATAAAAAAACGTATAAAAATATTTATAAGATAATTTTCATATTATTTGAAATTATTCAAAGGGGTAATATTCAGTGGAACATCTTGCACATTAAAAAATATCATTTTATTGGACTTCAATGTTGGAGATGGATCATCACAATTTGTGGGATCATTATGTGGAACATGTTCAAATGCCAATATTTACAATATCACTTTGAATACAACAGATCCCTCTCTTTCGAATTATGTATCAGGCATAGGATATCTTGGAGGAATAGGTATAAATTATTTTTTTCTTGTTAATCTTTATTACCTTTTATATAGTCGGATCTATGAGTGGAATTATAGATAGTTGTATTGCTCAAAATACATTAGTTAATGGAGTTATGGGAGGACAGAATGTTGGAGGATTTGGTAAAATATTTTTGAATTTTTTTTTTGATTATTTAACCTATGATATGTGAGCTGGATTAATGTTCCCTGGCACAATCAGCAACTGTCATAATTTGGGATTTCAAAATAATGCTTCTCAAATAATTATCCAAGCAAATAATCCTTTTACTGGCAAGTTTTATTTTAGAATTAAAATTAAATTCAATAAAATCAAAACTTATATTCACCAGGCGGATTAGTGGGTCAAAGTGCCAATATAGTAGTGACAAGGAGTGGTGTACTTCAAGGCACAATCTTTAATACTTTGGCAGAAACAGCAGCTTTGTGTAATGATTAAAAATATTTTAATTAATTTTATTAATAAATCTCTAGTTGGTGAATCTTTTTATGGGATGAATTGTAAATTTTAAAAATTTTTTTGTTCAAAACCTTACTTTTGTTTTTCTTCAGTGACTCAGTTATATGTTGGAAAAAATGTAAAGATTATGGGTTCAAGTGTAGGAGGAGTAATAGGGTAGATTATATTTCTTCCTTTTTTTTTTTTAAATATAAAATTTTCAATTAGGCTTCATTATTCGTCCACATTGACTGATTATGTTTATATGAGCGACATTTATGTCAAAGCTACTATTTCTAGAACTTTGCCTTCGACCAATTCAGGGGGTAAACGATGAGTTAATTCAATATTTGATATCTTTTATGTTAACATTAATTAGGATTAATTGGATTGCTTCAAGGACCAGAAACTAATATTTCAATGAATAACATGTATTTTTCTGGTTATTTGCAAATAACCGGATCATTTATTGGAAACTTGATTGGAAATACAGATATCGATTCTCCAAATTCTTCCTTAGTTTTGAACAATGTGTATTTCAACAATCAAACTAATACTTTTGGAGCTTTTGGAAACGATCCAAGTATTATAAATAGTTTAAATGACACTTCTTTGTCGTGTGTTGACCTATACAACGTTGTTCTTTCAAATTTTGATCAGGTGATTTTTTAAATCTTATAACAAATTTGTTAACCGAAAATTTTTTAGATTAATATTTGGGGAGGCGACTCTTTACTTTCAGAATATTATTATTCATATGGAGTTAACACTTGTCCAAGTAAATTGATTTTTTTTTTTTTATCATTAATAACAAATACACCTTCTACTACAGTACCTTCTACTACGGCACCCTCCACTACGGCACCCTCCACTACGGCACCTTCAACGTTGACCCCTTCCACAACAGAACCCTCAACATTGATACCGTCTACTCTTCAACCATCAACATCAACACCATCAACAATAGAACCTTCTACTCTGACACCCTCAACTATAATTCCTTCTTCATTGACACCTACAATAGAACCTTCTACTATAGAACCATCCACTTTAGTTCCAACATTAGTTCCATCAATAACAACAATACCATGTTTATACCAAGTGATAAATTGTGAAAAATGTCCAACGAGTGGAATAATCGTAGATTCTTCAGTTTTCAATATCACTTGTGTTTTAAATGGAGAAAATTGGGGATACAAATACGCACCTTTATTTTCAAACACCACAACAACCATTTCACAAACAATCACTTTGAATCAAACAACAATCGTGATTGGTGGAAATTTGGAAATAACTGAAACACTCACATTGAATGGATCAAGCATTCTTGTTGATGGAAATTTTAATCAAACTTCAAATACATCAATTGTTATTTTGATCTCACCATCAAGCAATAGAAACAGTAAAATTTTTTTTTATTATCTATTTTATTCTCTTAATCTTTATTTTTAATTTTTTGAGCTGCATTAAATGTTTCAGGATGTGTTACATTGAGTGGAAACATAAGTTTGGTTTTGGATCAAAAACCTCAAAATGGAAATGTGAATATTTCATTGGTAAATTACAACTGTACTCAACAACTCAATTTTAATAAAAATCAATTGAGTGTGAAACCAACATATGTGAACAACAAATGTGATAAAATTGGATCAACAGTGAATAATCAACAGAATACTCTTTCTGTATCTCTTTCTTCATCTTTGAATGCAAACTGTAAAGGAGGAATTCCAATTGGAGCAATTATTGGAATCATTTTGGGAGTTGTTGGTCTTTCTATTTTTGTTTTGGTTCTGATTGCAATTTTTCTTTGGAGAAAAAAATCTCAACTTGATAAACAAATTAGTGATGTTGATACCGAGATGAACTAAGAAATATCCAATTTACAATATCTCCTTGTTTTTTCATCACAAATAAAATCATTGGAAATAATAATTTTTGAATTCCAATTTTTGTAGTTATTGGTTGTTTGATTTTGAGTTCAAAAATTTAGTGTAAGATTTGGTGGGGGTATGTTGTGTTGAAATCAATCGTCTGCATCTTGGTAAACAAAGGTGATATTTTTTGTTTTTTGGCAATGAGTTGTTTTCATGGTAAAAATTTGAACCAATGATCATCTTGGCTTTCCTACAAAAAGTGTTTCTCGAAGAAACCAAATGGGATATGTAAAGTAATGTAAATTCACTATTGGGGATTTAAAGGAAGATTTAATTACAAAATTTTGAATAAACTTGTTCTTCATGAAGGGTTTGAAAATACTGAATTACATTTCATTAAGAGGTAAATGAAAAAAAAAAATCTAATCAATTACTGATTTTTAAATATTTAAATATTTTATTTATATATCCTCGTTTGAAATTAAAAAAAAAATGTTTTCATCAAGATTGGTAAATGAATGTTTTTTTGGATATAGAAAACAACCAATTAAAATTTAAAATTGCAGATAATGTTGTTGGGGATAATTTTTTTGATAAAATGTGTTTCATCAGTCATTATAATTTCTTCCTGCAATGATCTTCAAAATTTGATCACAAGAAACACAACGGTTTACTACGCTTTGAATCAAACTATCGATTGTACCAATTTTAATTTTGTCAGCAATATCACAAACTTCAAGGGAACATTGGATGGACAATTTAACAAAATAATTAATTTTACGAGCGATGGAGGTTATTTTTCAATTCGTTGAATAAAACAAAAATAAATAATATATATCTTACATTTTTTAAATACCTTCTTATATTCATATTTACATACAGTGTATAGTGATTCGCATAATAATGAAAATTTACCTTACGTTGTTTCTATCATTTTTACAAACTAATTGTCATTATAAAATATTTGTTAAATTTAGGGATCATCCAATTGTATATCTTGCACATTAAAAAATCTCATTTTATTGAACTTCAATGTTGGAGATGGAACATCAAGAAGAATGGGTGCATTATGTGGAGAATGCGCAGGTTCCAATATTTACAATATTACGCTGAATACAACAGATCCTTCTCTTTCAAATACGATCATTGGTCAAGGATTTTCTGGGGGGATAGGTATTCTCTTTCTTAAATAATTAATAAACTAATTATGTTTCATTTAAATAGTCGGAGATTTCAATAGTGGCGGAGTAATTGATAATTGTGTTTCTCAAAATACAAAGGTAAATGGTACAGGAAATCAAAGTGTCGGAGGAATTGGTAAAGTGATTTTTTTTTTTAATTAAAAAGATTTTTCAACAACTTGAATTTTAAAAGTTGGAATTTTTTGTCATGGTGTTATGAGTAATTGTCATAACTTGGGATTTCAAAATAATGCATCCCAAATAATCCTCCAAACCACAAATCCCTTCACAGGTATTGTTACTTTATTCTAATTTATTTTAAACAATATTTTTTTATGTTTTATAAATAAAGGAGGGTTAATTGGACAAGTGAATAATGCAACTATTACCAAAAGTGGTGTCCTTCAAGGTACGATAATAAGTACCCAGTTTAGAGTGGCTGGTTTATGTAAGAACTATTTTTTATTTTTCTTTAATTTCTCATTTATAATAACATTTTCAGTAGGATTTACAGAATCACATTTGAATTGTAAGTTTAAAATTTGTTGATATTAAAAAAGTGATGGAAAATTTGTTTTTCTTTACACTAATAGTCACACAACTCTATGTTGGGCCAAAAGTTAATGTAATTTCTATTTGTCAAGTGGGAGGTTTGATAGGGTAAAAATAAAAATAACAATTATTATTTAGTATTTATACTACTTGAATCCTCAAAGATTTCATTGTTCATTATCATCTGACATCATCATCATGAGTGATATTTATGTTAAAGCTTCGATTTCTCAATCAACAGCAGAAACGGGAGGTGAGTAATTTATTTTTAATCATTAGAATAATATCAACGTTATTATCATTAGGATGATCATTTGACTTTTAATATTTTTTTTTTTGTTTCAATAGGACTAATTGGATTTTACAATGGTGCTTCTGTTGGAACTGTTTCATTAAGAAATATGTACTTTTCTGGTTCAATTCCTCCTTCTGGAACGAACATTGGTAACATTTTTGGAAATATAAAAATCACTTCGCCTTCACCTTTGATAAATTTGGACAATGTGTATTTCAACAATGAAGCCAATACAAATGAAGCGATTGGGAATGGCACGGGTTTAGTAAATATGTCACCCAATCCATCTTTATCTTGTCGAGATCTTTATAACACTATTATCGATACTTTTGATCAGGTTAATTTTCTCTTTTAATCTTTATTTATATTTATTCATTTGTAAATAAATTTTAATAATTCTCAAAAATAAATTAGTCTAAAATTTGGGGAGGTGACGCATTACAATCTGAGTATTATTATACATTTGGAGCTTGTACTTGTCAAGGTATTTATTATTGATTTATTATTTTAACTTTTCATTTTTCCTTATTTAAATTAAAAAAGGAGCAACAACTTCACCATCAACAATAACTCCTTCTACAATCACTCCATCAACAACAGAACCTTCAACAACACCACCATCAACATTGACACCATCAACACTGACACCATCAACACTCACTCCTTCCACAACAGAGCCTTCAACATTATCACCATCTACTACAGAACCTTCCACACTGACACCATCAACACTCACTCCTTCTACTCTGATACCTTCAACAACTGCTCCATCTACTACAGAACCTTCCACCCTTATACCGTCTACTTTAATACCTTCTTCGTTGACACCTTTTACAATAGAACCATCCACCTTAATTCCTTCTTCATTGACACCTACAATAGAACCTTCTACTACAGAACCATCTACCTTAGTTCCAACATTAGTTCCATCAATAACAACAATACCATGTTTATACAAAGTGATAAATTGTGAAAAATGTCCAACGAGTGGAATAATCGTAGATTCTTCAGTTTTCAATATCACTTGTGTTTTAAATGGAGAAAATTGGGGATACAAATACGCACCTTTATTTTCAAACACCACAACAACCATTTCACAAACAATCACTTTGAATCAAACAACAATCGTGATTGGTGGAAATTTGGAAATAACTGAAACACTCACATTGAATGGATCAAGCATTCTTGTTGATGGAAATTTTAATCAAACTTCAAATACATCAATTGTTATTTTGATCTCACCATCAAGCAATAGAAACAGTAAAATTTTTTTTTATTATCTATTTTATTCTCTTAATCTTTATTTTTAATTTTTTGAGCTGCATTAAATGTTTCAGGATGTGTTACATTGAGTGGAAACATAAGTTTGGTTTTGGATCAAAAACCTCAAAATGGAAATGTGAATATTTCATTGGTAAATTACAACTGTACTCAACAACTCAATTTTAATAAAAATCAATTGAGTGTGAAACCAACATATGTGAACAACAAATGTGATAAAATTGGATCAACAGTGAATAATCAACAGAATACTCTTTCTGTATCTCTTTCTTCATCTTTGAATGCAAACTGTAAAGGAGGAATTCCAATTGGAGCAATTATTGGAATCATTTTGGGAGTTGTTGGTCTTTCTATTTTTGTTTTGATTCTGATTGCAATTTTTCTTTGGAGAAAAAAATCTCAACTTGATAAACAAATTAGTAATGTTGATACTGAGATGAATTAGAATTAATTCAAATCTGATAACGTGAATTTAATCAACAAGTATTAAATTTCGTTAAATTATATTATATTGAATTTTATTTTGAAATATAATATAAAAAAAAATGATTGTAAGATTGGTAAATGAATGTTTTTGGATATAGAAAATAACCAATTAAAATTTAAAATTGTAGATAATGTTGTTGGGGATAATTTTTTTGATAAAATGTGTTTCATCAGTCATTATAATTTCTTCCTGCAATGATCTTCAAAATTTGATCACAAGAAACACAACGGTTTACTACGCTTTGAATCAAACTATCGATTGTACCAATTTTAATTTTGTAAGCAATATCACAAACTTCCAGGGAACATTGGATGGACAATTCAACAAAATAATTAATTTTACAAGCAATAATGGTAAAAATCGTTTAAGGGAAACTTCCTATAACAAATAATAATTAATAATTTCAAATAAAAATTCATAAAAAGGGATTATATTGGAAGGAATGTCATGCACTCTAAAAAATCTCATTTTATTGAACTTCAATGTGGGTAACGAAACTGCAAGAAGAATGGGTGCTTTGTGTGAAAGTTGCACAAATGCAAATGCCTACAACATCACCCTCAATACAACAGATCCCTCTCTTTCAAATACAATTACTGGAGTAGCATTTTCTGGTGGATTATGTATTAATTTACTTTTATAATTAACTTATTATATTGATTGTTTTTTGAAATAAAGTTGGATCTTTTTCCTATGGAAACATGGATAATTGTGTAATTCAAAATACGCTGGTGAAAGGAATAGGAACTCAACAAACTTTTGGTGGAATAGGTAATTTTTAATATATTTAAAATTCTCCAAATTTTTATTTATAAATTAAATTCTTCACATTTTGTTTTTTTTTAAATCAAATTCTTAATTTTTCTTTTATTTAATTATGATAGCTGGGCTTATTTGTCATGGTGTGATGAGCAACTGTCATAACTTGGGATTTCAAAATAATGCATCTCAACTAATTCTCCAAACCACAAATCCCTTCACAGGTATTGTTACTTTACTTAATTATTTTTCAAATTGTTTATTGTTTTTTTTTATGTTTGATTAATAAAGGAGGGTTAGTTGGACAAATCAGCAATATGACAATAACAAGGAGTGGTGTCCTTCAAGGCACAATTATAAACACCCAAGTAACTGGCGGATTGTGTAAAAAAATTTATTTTTGTTTATTAAATTTTATGATCCTAATAATTTTTTTAACAATAAAATTAGTTGGAAACACGAATTTTAATTTAAATTGTAAGTTTTAATTTTTTTTTAATTTTCTACGATTTTCTTTTACTTTTTCAGTCACACAACTCTATGTTGGGCCAAAGGTAAATGTGATTTCCGCTTATCAAGCAGGAGGTTTGATAGGGTAAATAAAAAATAAAAATTGGTATTTACTTTTTTTAAATTAATAATAAATAAAGAACTCATTATTCGTCGACAACTGATATTATCAGCATGAGTGATATTTACGTTAAAGCTTCTCTCTCTCAATCTTCTTCTTGTTCAGGAGGTGAAACTTTCAATATTAAAATCATTTTAATTTTTTATTGTTTAAATAGGATTTATTGGGTATTACAATGGTGCTTCTGTTGGAACTGTTTCATTAAGAAATATGTACTTTTCTGGTTCAATGGCTCCTTCTGGAACGAACATTGGAAACTTTTTTGGGAACATAAGAATCACTTCGCCTACACCTTTGATAAATTTGGACCATGTGTATTTCAACAATGAAGCCAGTACAAATGAAGCGATTGGGAATGGCACGGGTTTAGTAAATATGTCACCCAATCCATCTTTATCTTGTCGAGATCTTTNTTATTTTTATTTTTATTTTTATTTTTATTTTTATTTTTATTTTTATTTTTATTTTTATTTTTATTTTATTTTTTATTATTTATTATTTATTATTTATTATTTATTTTTTATTTCTAATAGGAGGATTACCTAATGACCCAAAGAAACAAGAAGTAGACGAAGAGAAATTGAGATTGGAAGAAGAGATGAGAAAAAAAGAAGAGGAGCTGGAAAGACTGAGATTGGAGGAGTTGGAAAATTCCCGCAAACAAAAGGCACAAGAAGAAATCGATGCAGAGTTCAAAATCTTAAGCGACCGTATTTTATTGTTAGAAATGGGAATGCCTGTATTCTATGTAATATTTTTTTTTGAATATTTTTTTGAAATTTTTTTTGAGTTTTTTTTTTGAAATATTTTTTTTGAAATACTTTTTTTTTTTGAATTTTTTTTAATTTTCTTTCTCAGGATTCAACATCAAAAGGAGACTATTTTGTTTTAAAAAGATTGATAGATCTTAAAATTGGAAAAGAGATGTTTTTGCCAAGTGGGACAAGACTTTTCAGAGAAACGACCAGCCTTGTCAAATTTGGAGAAAACAAACAAATAGAGATCCCCAAAGAAGATTTGGTTCCTGTCACTCTCTCAAAGTCTGAAACCCAACAAACTTTCAGTGGTAAGGGAAAACTCACTGTACATTTACTAGGAGCTACAGATCTGCCTGAACCAGAATCTTCCAAATTCACAAGAACACCTTTAAGAGGTCCAAATTTTTTTTTATTTTCATCTTTTTTATTTTTTCTTATTTTTGGTTACAAAGTTTTTTTGAGAATTTAATTTTTTAATTCTTTTATTTGTAGATGTTTTCTTCGAAATCACTCCAAAAAATTATCCCAAGCAATACTTGAAAAAGAGTTACATTTGTAAAAAAACACTTAATCCAGTTTATGAAAAGCAAACATTCGAATACCAAGTGGTTGGAAATTTTTCTATTCAAAGTAAGCAATTTGATTCAATATTAATTAGTTTTTTAAAATCTTTAACAACAAAAAGTTGTAGCAAAGGATTTTTCAGTCTTTGGTAAAAGTGAGGAGATCGGATCTCTTGAAATTACTTCATCTAGTTGTTATCCTTTATCCACAACACACGACAAGTGGTTCAAATTAGAAAATAAAAACACTGGTTTTATTCATGTTAAATTAAAGTAAAAATATTTCTTTGATTTCTTTAAAAATATTTTTATTAAAATTTTTTTTTTTTCTTTAAAAATTTTAGCCTTACTCCTTTGGTTACTAAAGAAGGTCATTGCTCTTTTTGCTCTGATAAACTTCTTCCAATTCCAAAACCTAAAAAGTGCTCTTCTTGTGGTGATAAAGTTTGTGTTAAATGTGTAGTGCAAAACTTTCCTTCATTGGGAAAAGAATCCAAAGATAAAAAAGAAGGTTTTGTTTGTCCAATTTGTTTGTTGGTGAAGAAAAATTGAATAAACAAAAAATTAAACTAACAATTTTTGTAATATTTGAAGGGAAATTTGTTGAGAAATTAAAATACATTAGCTTATTTCTTATCAATTTGCTGTTATTGGTGTTTCTTATCAATTTGGAATAACATAGGCTTCTTCTCTTTTTGAATAAGATCAAGCTTTTTAAGGATTTCTGGAGCCCTATCCAATTCACTGCCAAATTCAACGAAAAAGAATTTGGGATCATTGCCAAACAGGAGTTTATTGTATGTAAGATCATTGTTATTATCTATATTTCATTTTCATAGAGATAGCACCAAATGGGATCTTTAGAATAGATCCAACTTATTCGATGCATAGGAAAGAGATTTTGTCTGTATAATTTTTTTTCCCATACAGCTTCAAATTCAAATAGAATTTTCAATTGAAAATGAACAATATTCATAGGTCTGATGGAATATTTTATGAATTTTTAATTTTATTAAATAAAATATCTTATAATGATCTAATATAAAAAAAATTACATGGCTGAAAAAAACATAAACAAATTAACAGCAAAAGAAATTGTCGAATTTGATTGCAAAATAGGGATAAAGACAGCCAAAAAAATTGTAGAAGAAAGAAATGAAAGCTGTAGGTCTAAACTTAGTTGATTACACTTTCAAAGTGGTAGATTCGGATCCTTATGTTCATAAATGGCACCAGTTATTTTTTCCAAATCGAATTTGCTCTGAAAATGATGATATATACAATCAAGTAACATCTGAAGATACCTTACTCTACCTGAACTTTTGCAGCATCGGTGGAGAAAATGGTTGCAAGAGTTTCCTTAAATTCTTAACAAACACCAAAAGTAAAATAATATATCTTTCATATTCGTTAAGAGGCTTGAAGAATGTGAAAAAAAGATTGGAGTGGATTATAGTTTTGTTTCCTCCCGATCTAAATTTGTTACCTATGAGTTCAAAAAAAACTGATTAAATAAATTGGCGAAATCTTTTTTCTCACTTAAATTCTGAACTTTCTTGTTTCAATTTGATAAATTGATCAAATCTTTTTTGTGATGATCAAGATTGCAACTAAGAAGAGAAACTTTGTTATCGAAACAGAGCTTATTGATTATTAATGCCTTTTATTTCATTCCTCATTTTTTGTAGATCATGTTAAACAATCATTTTCCAGAAAACGAAATTGCTAGAAACAAGAATCTTTTATCTTCTTTCATTTCAAACTACGGAAGTGAGCATTATGAAAAAAAGTTTTATGTATTCTTTCATTATGAATTTAATTAAAGGATAAACAATAATGTTCTTATTTATCTTCCAATATTTGTTTGAAAGAGAAAGAAAGTTAGAAACGATGTTTTGGATCATTAAATAAACAAGATACTTAGGAAATTTGATTCCATTTAGATTTGAGATCGTTTTCAAAGAAATGGTGAATTGGTAAATGGTATTTTTGATATGATTAGAAAAGAAGAGATGATTGTCAACATTCCAAAGAACTCCTCTTTCATAATCATCAAAGATTTTTTTGAGTAATTCTATGGACTCAAATTTTTCTTCACATTCTAAATCTTTAATAAGACTTCCAAATGAAGTCAAAGATATTTCATTGATTCCAATGGTCTCATGAAAATTGGCACCTTTGGACAAAGAGAAAACCAAAAACGGAACGATTCTTTCTGATGTTTCATCAAAACAGCAACCTTTAGTAACAAAGTGGTAAAGAGGAGAACATCCAAATTTATCCAATTCATTCAAATCAAAGTCAAATTTCTCTAGAAAATACTTGAAACAATCAAAAGTGGAGCCATTTGATTGACAAAAAACTTGGAAAAGAGAAAACCATCGGAATCAACCCATTTCATATCCAAGTTTTTTTCTTCGACCATATATTTAACAATCTCCAGGTTATTGTTATTGTAATCGAAAAAAATATGAGAGAAATGTCTCCCACTCACAGAATCCCTCATATTAAAATCAAAATGGTCAAACTGATCCAACAAATATCGGATGACATCAAGATTAGTATTGTACAAACAATCCAAAAAACAAAGTTTCTTTTTCTCTTCACTTTCAAAAAAGGTGTTTTGGAGAAGATACTCCACAATCCCGACATCTTTCGTATTGATGATCAAATCACCTAAAGGAACGCTCTCGTTTTTATTTTTTAGAGAGGTGTCTGCTTTTTGTTCGACTAAATATTTCAACACATCGAAATCGAAATTTTCCTTCATACATAACAAATGGAGAGGTGTTTCGTTCAAATCGCTTCTTTGATTGATATCACATTTCAATTCCTCGACGAAATACTTTAACAACTCGATGTTTTTGTTTTCTTTGACAGCATACATGAAAGGAGTGTATCCATTATTACTCTTTGCATTTATATTCATTTTTTTTTCGTTTATCAGGTATTTAACCACTTCCAAATTTTGGTTGTGCATACATGCAAAGTGTAGAATCGTAAATCCTAAGTACATTTCCTTGAATTCAGAGTTTTGACAAAACTCTTTCAATATTTTTATCGGATATTCTCCGCTATTTTGAAATACAAAGTATATGGGCGTCTTCTTCAAGTAGTTTGATGCATTCATATCGCATTTGTATTCCATGAGAAATCTGATTTTCTCCATCTCATATTCTTTTTCTTTGTTCATGAATGCCTTATGTAGAAACGTATTATCTCTGTTATCTTCAACATTGTTAATTATTGAAAATTAATTTGAATCAAATTGCATATAAATTTTTATATGATGTTTGATATCTTTACATAAAAACTTTATTATTGATTAATGAGTCCAAATTATCAATCATCCTTTTATATTTTTTTTGAAAATGATTTTGATCTATACAATTACCTTTCAATTGAGATATATCTTTATTTTCAATTGCTTGTTTCAATTGTTCTTCATCTCCAAAGAAATAATTCTTTTCATATCTAATTTCTTGCAATTCCAAGAGGAATTCTAGTTTATTGAATGCAAATTTTTCGTTCATTCTTTCTTTTTGAAATTATAGGTTTATTTGGAATTGATTATCAGTGAATGAGAAACTCAATTTTTTTATTAATTTTTTTTTTTTTTATTTTTTTTAATTTTTGTAAAAAACAATAAATAGAAAAAAAAACTAATAAAAAATAATTAAAATAATAAATAAAATAATTATTATTTTATCGCAAAAATAGAAAAAATTTGGAGAAATATTTCAATTACAAAAGTTCAATTTTTTAAAAATCCTCTATTTTATTTTGAAATTATTTCATTTAGAAAGAAGAGATCCCAAACAAAGGGAAACAGGAGGAACAAAATCAATGATGCGCAAACGAAATGAATCAGATTAAATATCATCAATGTTAGAAAACCCACCAACCTTGGAGCTCCTCAAAGACTTTGTCAAACCCTCCTTGATACCCATAATATTGTTGCCAGAAGATCTCTTGCTTTGATTCAAGAGTGGTGGTTTAACAATTTGCAAGTTTCTAGAGAGATACAACTCCTTCCAAATGGTAACTTGATAAGGAAAAATGGGTTGGGACAAGATGTCTTTGGGGTTCGGATCGTACAGGGGGTTGAGGAACGTGCTTTTGTTTTTGGGGAAGTTGATGTAGCTCCAGATACTTTCGGTCTTCTCAGTCACGTTTTCGGAGGAGCGTTGTTGTTCACAGTTGAAAAGGAAAGTTCCTTTTTTGTTTAAATTAAAAAAAAATTAAAAAACTTTCAAGCAAAAAATAAGTAAAACAAAATTTTTAATAATGAATTAAATAAATATTAAAATAAAAAATTTCAATAGAAATAAATAAAACAAAAAAAAATGTAATACCAAATTTACAACTGAATAATTCTTCAGTAATAAAATTCAAAAGTTTTTTGTTGAATTCAAAGTGAGAGGGATAGACGTTCAACAGTTGCCAAATGCATTCAAGAAATTGCAAGAAAATGGGGCTTCTTTCACCATCAGAAGGGTTGGATATTGCCTTTGGATCGTGTCCACATCTCCTTGCAAATTTGTGGCCTATTTATTAAAAAATTTTTAATATTTTTAGTTTTAATATTTTTTTATTTTAATATTTTTTTTTTTAATATTTTTTTATTTTAATATTTTTTTTTTTTAATTATTTGTTTTTTAAATTTTTTTTTTTTTTACCAAATGAAAGCCACTCTTTTTCAATCAAAACTTGAAACCCATACAATGTTCTATAGTATGGGTCTAAGAGAAGCATCGACAAAGATGTCAATTGACTAGTTCTGTCCCAACTAAAAAAAAATTTAAAATTAAGTTTTTTAAATAAATATTCAATAACAACAACATCAAAGAATTTTTTTTTAATAAAAAAAAATTAATGATAAAATCAATTAAATTAAATTATTACAAAAAATCAAACAAAATGAAAATAATTAACAAAAAATTTATAAAATTAAAAAATAAAAAAAAAATTTGAAGTATTTTTGTCAAATAAAAGGGGTAGAAAAAAATTTTTAATAATGAAATAAACATTTTGTTCATAATCATAAAATTAAATATGTAAAGATTAAAAAATATTTGTTTGAGATATTTTTAAAAATATTTGTTTGAAAAATAAATGATTAAAGTTAAAATTACCCATCAGAACAATGGACCAAGACACTGTTTCCTTGAACAGTCAAATTGGTGATTTTGACAGCAGTGTTCAAAAGTTGGTAAATTCTGGAAAGCCACCCTGTGGACTCCAAATGACTCATCCACTTTTCGGGATCGTGAAGGAGGGAAGGGTTAGACACAAAGTCTCTCAGTTTGTTGTTACATTCTCTTATCACGTGGATGTTCGGAATGTCCATGAATTCTATTTTACAGTTTGGATAATGTTTCGCCAACTCTTTTATTATATTAAAATGAACAACAAATGTATTGAAAATCATTCATGATTAAATAAAAATATTTTGTAAAAAAATAAAAAATTTTAAATAAAAATATTTGTTAAAAAAATAAAAATGTCTGTAAGAATTTTTTTTAAAATATTTGTTTTTAAAAAAATGTGTTTTGAAATTAAGAATGAAAAATTAATAACATATGAAATATAAAAATAATATAGAAAATAAAAATTAAAAAAATGTGTTGAATCAAAAATAAAATTCCAGTGATTTTAAAAATAAAGTAAAGTAAGAATAATTTATTCAAATTTATTATTTAGTTTTGCTTACCATAACCCTTTCCAACAGCATTGTTCGCAATGGCGTTGACGAAAGGACGGGCATCTATGATATACAACAACTTTAAGGTGGTGTTCGTTGCTAAAATCGAATTAATCATTTTCAAATCAAACCTATTGGCAAAAAAAAAAATGGAATAAAGATAAAAATAATAAAAATAATTAAAATAAAAGTTTTAAAAATTTTTAAAATTAAAAATAAAAATTAAATAAAAAAATTATTAAAGACTAAAAAAATCGAAAAAAAAAGAAAAATTGAAAAAAAATACTCGTTTTTCTCCTTTTTTAAACCTACAAGAGGTTGGGCACACCTACTTATGGAAGCAGAGTTGCTGTGTAAGTAAGAAAGAGTGGGGATTCTTCCCAAACTTCGAAATTTAGCGACTTTCTTCAAAGTGTCATCGTCCACGTCGCTAGGAACGACGAGAGTCGCGGGGTAAGTGGAACATAGTTTGTATTCTTCGTTTATTTTTGTTATTCTCCAATATCCATTCGGGATGTTCATCCTTTTGAACTCTGGAACGAAATTTTTGAACAAGGACCTATCAAAAAAAAAATTTAAAAAAAAAATAAAAAAATTTAAAAAAATATGAACAAATCATGAAAATAAAAATAGTAATAAAAAAAAATATATATCTTTTAAATAAAAAAAAAAGAGAACGAACCATCCATTATTCTCCGAGATTTTTCTCTTTTCCACGCGAACGTTCTCAACACCAGTGATGTTGCTGCTCAACTTGATATTGTCGACCCATTGACTCTCCTCACTAGGGAGACGATAAGAAAAGGCAAAAACCTTGGGGTTGAAAGCTATCTCCTTTAGAGATTCTCTGAAGATTTCGTCTAACTCGCTGTGGATGTAAAAATATTGGAAGTTTCCTGACTTTTGAGTAATTTTGAAGAGACTCAGACTTTTTTCTGCTTTGACTTTGGTGACGTTGGAGATGGACTGGATGGGCATTGTCAAGTAGAGTTGATTGGGTTCTTCTTCGTTGATGAGTTTGAGCAGTTTTCTGAAGCGGAGATATCCGTTGGTGATGATCAACATTCCTTTTTTGAGAAAGATGAAAAAGTGACAATAAAGATTAAATAAATCAAAAATTTGGATTAAAGAACAAATTAAAATAAAAAAAAAAAAATTCGAAAAAATATTCCCAGAAATAAATTTAAAAAAGAAAATTTTTTCTTACCATGAATATCACCACAATAAACATCAATAAAAAACTCCTCGATATACTCGCCATTCTCGAGCTCCAAAGACTTGAAGATTTGGTTGTGCTCGATATGATCGTTGATGATTTTGGAAGTGACGAAAGGAATGGACTCCACGGTGAAAGAAAACTTCTTCTCCGAGTCTTTGATCTCGATGATATCTCCTATTTGTATGGGTACTTTGAAAATAGCTTCATTGTCATTTACATTGACTAAAGTGTCTTGCCCGTAGTTTATGTGGAAGGAAAGTTCATTGAACTTTTCGTGATTTTTGAAGAGTCTTTCCAGAATTTGCGACACTCTCAGCTTTGATGAAAAATACACTTGATCTTCCCTTTCTTTTGAGGAAAGGATGAATTGATCATTACTTCTGATTTCGAGAATCGACTTTTATTTTAAAAAAAAAAAACATATTAATTGAATATAAAAATAAAAAATTCCAAACAAATAAAATGGGTTAAAAATTTTTTGTTTTAAACGACTTTTAAAATAGAAAAAAAAAAATTTTGTAAATATAATTTACCAGACTTGTTATTTTACAAGTGCGTAACTTAGTTTCTAATTTCAAATAAATTCCCTCTATATGGTTTTTTTGGTGAAAGATGACATACTTGTTTTTGGCCGAGAATTTCTTGAGGCCAGTCTTCTGGGAAATTCTCAAAAGCAACTCTTTTGAATCTATATTTGGATTCACGCACATCAACATCCCTTCTGTGCTGTTTGGGAATTGGACTAAGTCATATTTTTTTAAAAAAAAAATTAACGAAAGAAATTTTTTTCAAAGAGTATTTTTTAAAATTTTTTCAGAGTATTTTTTTAATTTAAAATATTTAATTTTACCTTGAATGTGCAACATATTTTCCATTATGTTTTTTTCCTCTTCGCTTTGTTCTTTGAGTTCGATATAATTTGTATAATTCAGCCCGAAGTGCCAGATAGGTACGTGAGGCAGTAGCCACATTGGGTCGTTGGAGTTCGAGCTCGGCATGAAGAGACCATAAGTCTTATCTCTGAGTCCGACTTCTTTTGTGATTTTCTCGATCACACTAAAAATCTTTTTTGAATCAAAAAAAAAAATTTAAATTATTTTTCAGAAAAAATTTGGATTTACGAGACTATTTGCTGAAAATGTAAATAATCTCTTTCTATTATTGATCATTATATTGACATTTATTTCATTGGTCGTCACCAAGGTTCTAGCCATCATCTCTCTGTATTTTTTTTCTTTCTTATTGGTTTCTTCTACCTTTGGTGCTTTTTTGAAAATGAAAATCTCTTTTTTTTCGGAGAATTTGCTGAGTATGGACCAAAATTTCTGGAAATCATTATCATTGCCAAATTTCATCAATATCCTATCAAGAATGGTGTTAATTTCTGAGTGTGATAATAAAATTTAATTATATATTTTTAATTTAAGTTTTTGATTGAGATATACATAAAATATTCAAAACATAAATATTATATTTTTCTATATCCCAATCATAAATTTAGCTTTAAAGTTTAAAATAAAAGGAATGAATCGGATTTGATTGTACAATTTATCATAGGTGACTATATTTATTGTATTCTCTTTGATATTTGTTTCTTTTATGAATCCTTTCTCAACCATCAATGCTTCTTTCATATCTATTGTCAAAAGAGGCTCCGAATCCTCATCTTTCATTTTTTTAACAATTAAATTATTTGCTCCAAATAAGGTGTGAAAGAGAATTATACCATTCATATATGTTGATAATGTTCCCTGTGAATAAATCAAGAATTTTGTTTTCCATTTATTAGATTCTCTTATTTCTGCAAAACAAGAATAAGGAAGATCTTGCATTTTTTTTTTAAAAAAAAAAATATTAGGTTGAATTAAAATTGATTATTTCATGATCACAAATTATATTATAAACAGGATAGCATTTCCATTCTTTTTTGAATCTTTGAATAATTTAAAAAAAAAAAAAATTGGTTGAAGAATGAAATTTTTGACCAAGAACCAATTCAAATTCAATACCTTCTATAAATCAAGCATATTTGCTAATAAAAGATATCTATTCAATGATTACTACCTAATTGCAAAGATGAATCCAGAAATGGAAACAAATGTTAACAATTTATTCAAAGGTAATCTTCAATGTCAAAGAATGTTAACAAATAACGATTTCAAAAGATTATAAACATGTTGTGGATATAAAGGTAAAATATTTGGGATTTATAATTATCTCTATTTTTAAATTAATAACTTCCTCTAAAAGATGCATTGGGGAGATATGGTGGGTTTCTTTATTTTATTTAATCACAACACTAAATCATATCTTAAAGGACCCATATGGTAAAAAAAAAAAATTTTAAAAGAAAATATTGATTTTATATTTGATATGCATTTCAATGAAGGTCATTTGAATAATGTGATATTTTTCAGGTATTTCAATCAATTTTTAGCTGAAAAATCTTTTTATAATCGAATGTAAATCAATCTATTTAATAGATATCTCGAGACTGGAAGGGTATGTTTTCTAAAAGATATAGATCTTGTGAGCCATACTGCAGTGGGACCTATATTAAAGGTAAAAAAAAATATTCGTAAATTTTTTCAAACGTAACGATCCCTTTTTTTTATAAATCAGCAAATAGATTGTCGATTCAGGAATCAGGTAAAATTCCCTGATATAATTAGATGTGGATCAAGGGTATCAAAAATAAAGGAATTCGAATTCGAAATGGAACAACAACTCGTGAGTACAAAAAATGGAAATGTTGTCGGCACAAGCAGCAGTATCATTGTCTCCTTCGATTATCGCATCAACAAGAAGGCGGCCCTTCCTGATCATGTGGTAGAAAACATTAAGAAGTTGGAAGGAAGAGAATTCCTTATAAATTAAAATATAAAAAAAAATTTCCTAAAAATTAGAAATAATTTGATATTTTACGTAAAAAAAAATAATAATTTAAAATTAAATAAAAATAATAAAAATTAAAAAAAATTATCATCAGATCATCCTATGGATAGAGAATTTTTAGGATATGAGAGATTCATATGCTCATTGTTCAACGAGAAAATCTGCAAATTTGAATGCAGTGAGTTGCAAGGAATTTATTCCTTTCAGAATGATTTTTGCAAATTCACCAGCAAAATAAGTGATAGGGACCTATTATTCTTTGGTGATATAATATCCATTGATCATTTTAATTGGAATAAAAGTTCGATCCCAATTACTTACAAAAAAAAATTGTTGGACTCGGTAGACAATTATAAAAAAATATGTGAGTTTAGGAAATCAAATAAAAAATCGATAGAAAACCTTGAAATATGGGATTATGAATCTCGTGTCTATCATGGTCATTCCTTCCATTCATTGCATAAAACAAAATTTGGATTGGGCGAAAGTGATCTCGAGAGATATTCTTCAGAATTCGAGCCCATCGTCAATATCAGGTTGTATAGATTTCTAAAAGAAGATATCAACACACATGGGGAATATAAAGATTTGATTAAGAAGATATATGGAAAAGAAGATACCAAAAATGAGCTTTCTGATGAGAGATATGTCTATTTACCTATCCATCCATTACAGATAAGCATATTACCATCTCTTGGATTGGATTATGAAGAAACAAGATTCGAGATACCAACCAAACCCCAATGCACCATCAGGACGATGACATTAATGGATAAAACGATGCATTATGACCTCAAATTATCAATCTCTGTGCAAGCAACATCCTCGATTAGAACTATCTCAAAATATGCCATCTATAATGGATATGCATTGAATAAAGAGTTGGAGAGGATACAGATGGGTCTAAACAGATATCTATCATATAATAAGATGGGCTCATTTGAATTCATATTGGAAATCGCCACTGCAGGAATCAAGCATGATAAACATCCAGAGCTGGTTGGATGCATCATAAGGGAGACAAACTATTTCAAAAGTGAGGATAGGAAATATTACCCCATTGCATATTTGACCGAAGAAGATAATTTCACCACCCATCTAGATGAATCCAATATCAAATCCTACATCGATACCTATCTTTCCTCCTTCCTCTATCTCCTTATCGTCTATTCCATCTCCTTCGAATGTCATTGCCAAAATGTCATCGCCATCATCAACAAAGCAGGCAAATTCCTGGGACTGGGATATAAAGATTTTGGCGGCATCGTCGCTTTGAAATGCAAGATGGAAAATATAGTGTTGCCCAATTCAGCCATCATATCTGATGATATCCCCTTCATGGTCGATTCCTTCATCCATGATCTTTTGAGCCAATTGATTGTATTGTACAAAATCAATGTCTTCAATGGATACACTGATTATGTCATCAATCACATCACACATTGTCTCGATCAGATCAGCAAGGTGGAGTCCCACAACAAAGACATCTTTGATCGCTTCCAGAAATGCTTCTTTGCTCAGAAGATCAAGATGAAGGCTTTGACCAGGATGTCCATGGGTGAGAAAGATGCTTTCTTTGAGTTTCCCAATCCTTTCCATAAGAAATGAAAATATTTTTTGTTCAATCAGTTTTTTACTTTATTTTTATTTTTCAATCAATTTTCCAATTAAATTAATTTTATTTTATTATATTCGTCGAGCTTTTTAGATAGATTGAAACCCATCAAGAAAGTTTTTGACAATTTTGCTGATGACAGAAATTTCATAGCCACCTTCTTGTGTAATGAGGATCTTTCTTTTGGAATTGTGCTTGAAAATTAGTTGTCCTAGAATTTTTAAAGGAAAATAATTAATTATTTTAATTTTTTATTTTATTTTTTTCAATTAACAAAAATTTCTAAAATTTTTATTACCCATCTTTTTGTAATCGTCAAGATCTATGGAACACCCATACAATTTAGAAGGATCAGGATCATCTTTGTAAGTATCCTATCAGTAAAAAAAAAAAAAAAATTATTCGAAATAATGGTGTTTTTAAATTTTTTTACTCCACCAAACGCAATTAACAAAACGGTCGGCTCAAACTTGTCGATGATATCCAAACTCTTTTGTAAAATGGGTTCGTAAGTTTCATATTTGCACTTTTTGGGGAAAATAAAGTTGTAGTTGGTCTCATTGTTCTCACTCTCGAACCCGACGAATGTGGGGTACTCATAAACGGGATCCTTTTTATTTTTTTAAATTTTTTTTATTATTATTTTATTTTTGATTATTTTTATATTTTTATATTCCAAATTTTTTAGTTTTTATTTTTTACAGCATGAATTGATACGGTCAATATTTTGGAGTTGTGATAAAAAATGTCCGAAGTACCATTACCTGCGTGATAATCGACATCAAGAATGGCAACCTTTCAAAAATTTTAAATAAAAAAAACTTCAAAAAAAGATAAAATAAAAATTTTAATTAATGAAAAAAAATTTAAAAACAAAATGGTTTCAATAAAAAGTTTAAAAACAAAAAATAATTTTTAAAATAAAATGATTAAAATTTTTATTACTTTTTCTCCGTTGTTTGTGAGATGAGCAGCTACAATGGCGCAGTGATTGAAGAAACAATATCCTCCGTACCCATCGAAGAAGGCGTGGTGACCAGGAATGGTGTTGAGGCAATAAGCGTACTGTATTTCGTTGCTCAAAAGTTTTTGGGCTCTATATTAAGTTTATGGTTGATTTTATGAGTATAATGTTAATTTTTTAAAAAAATTTTTTTAAACTATTTGGGTCTTAATTCAGATTTGATGATTGGAAAATTTTATATTGGCTCTAATCCAGAGTCTAAACCAAGAATCTTATCGAAAATAAAATAAAAAATAAAACATTTCACTTTGATGAAGATATGTTGATAAAGGTAACGATGCATCCAAAAAATTGGAAATCATTCGAATGAAATGAATTTGCAAGTAAAAATGATCGATAAAGGATCAATATTAATCAACATATACAAATGATAAAATGACGGATAATTGATCAAATATTTAGTTATCTTATGTTGAGATTTGAAAATTGATCCAAATTATATTCTGAAAGATTAAATTCTCACAATAATTTTAAATATAAAGATAATGTGATCAATTTTAAATCCATTATTCATTATTCATGTATATTGAGAATCATGATCTCATTATTGTTTTTTTTACCCTACATAAGTATTATTTGCGCTTTCCATGCTTAGTTGGTAGCTCTCTTTGAAGATGGGAGTCATGATATCGTCGCAATAATATCCGCTCTGTTTCCAGTAGGGCAAGGTATCGATGGTGTGTTGATATTCTTTTTTTCTTCTCGAGAAATGGTGAGGAACCAAGCCTCCATTCCTCTCAAATTCATCATCTTGTAGGGTGATATTAAAATTGGTAAGTGATAAATAGATGATACGTATTGAAAATTTGTTATTAAAAATGATCAATATAATCAAAATATACAAATACATATTTTTAAGATGATAAAAAATCATCTATTGGAGATATACAATTGATATTTACACAGTGTATGGTATATTAAATTCATTGCAAAAGTTTGTCCAAATATTACAACTCTGTTAGCGGATATAAAATTTTTACCAACAAATTTTAAAATGCTGTAAAAAGTTAATTATATTTTTATGATTACCCTTGTTTTGTTGAAAACTGGAATAGGCATTCTCGAAAAATTTTAAATATTTCCCACAATGAACTCCCAACTCTTCGATTTTCTCCTTGGTTATCTGAAGATTCTTGAGATCAGGGATGATGATTTGATATTCTGACTTCAATTCTTCATGGATGAGATATTGTCTCTTCTCTGGTTTATTTGATTTTCCTACATTCGCATTATCTTTGACCTCATCCTTGCTATTTGCGACATTAATAACCAAATCACTCAGATTGGTTATAACCACCAATTTAGTTGCTTTCATTTTTTTTTTTAATTTTCAAATTTTAATGGTCAAAATTTTATATTGAAATTGCAAAATTAATTCAGATATTGACATTGATTTTTGCAATTCTGAAATCTTTTCATCAAAGAAAGATTCTGATGTGGATTTTTTTGGATGGGAAATTTCTTTGATAATCATTTTTTGCTTTCGAAATTCTTCGTGAAGATCTTCCAAAAAAGGAACAATGTATTTAAAGATCATATTTTTTTTTTCATTATCTACTTCTTCTGTAAACTGTTCTGTTTTGTTAACTTTGTAAAAAAAAGAAGTGAAAGATTGAATCATTTTGAAGAAGGTAGAACGAGAGGTGCTTAATTTTTTTTTTGGATCCTCACAAAAGAAGAAAACTTCAGCATCTACAATTTTTTTATCAAGATCTATGTACTCATTAAAGAGTTTTAAAAAAGCTAAGATCATCTCAATTTTTTGCTTTTCCCATCTTTGTTTTTCCATTGCCAATTTGCCCTTTTCCAGAAAGTTATAATCATTTATCATTTTTCTTTCCAGGGTTTGGATCCTAATTTGGTTGCACAATTTTTCTGTTGAAGAGAGAACTTTATTGTAATCGTACAACAGAGATTCAATCTTTGTTTTATATTCTTTATCAAGGGAACTCCAACAAATTATTTCTTTCTTGATGATATCTAGAATCTTCTGGTTTTTTTGAATATCAGTGTAAATTTTTTCTCCCAATTTAATAAAATCTTTGGGTTCCCTCTCTTCTTGAACCAAAGTTAATGAAGTAGTTTTGTTCTTAGGTGAATAATCAGCAGATTTGATGAGAATAAATTTTTTGGCAAATGATTCGTTGTAAAAAGATTTTTCTTTAATGGGGTTTTGATAACTAAATATTTATTATATATATACTGGTAGAGGGATGTTAAATAGTAAAAAAGATAGCATTTTTATTACCAGAAAAATAACTAAGAGTCTTTTTTTGGTTAAAAAATTTTCTGATGTTTTGAAAATTTTTTCTTGCTTTTTGAATTCTTTCATTTTTTTTTTATTTCATGAATTATATTTTTAATTATGTTATGAATTCTTAATTTTTTGAAATGAGAAGATTCTCTATTCCATCAAAGGATTTGAATTTTGACCCATTTAAAGAAGATTGTAATTCGCCAATTTTTATCTCGAAGGTTTTTTTGGATATGGATTCAGAATTTGAAATTTCTTCGACCATACTTTGATGTTTTAAAAATTCGTCGTGAAGCTCGTCTAAAAAGGGAACCAGATGCTCCCTTATCAAAGCCTTTTGTTCGTTGTCTTCCTCAAAGTGTTCTTTGTTGGGAGTTACCGATAAGTTCATTTTATGAATGACAAAGCTAAAGCATTGGATCACTTTATTAAAAATGAATTGGAAAAAATCAAAATCGATCTTTTTTTTGGGTTTGACTGACTTAAAAAAATCTTGGGCTTTGCGGATACTATGTTCCAGTTTTACATATTTGTTGAATAAAAACAAAAATTTGATGAGGATTTCGCTTCTTTTTTCTCCCCAGTCATCCACTTGATCGACCTTCCCACTCTCTTCGCTGGATACTTCAGAAATTAGGCTCTTTTTGTTTTGTAAGATTTGGATTTTCATTTTGGTGCACAACTTTTTGGATTTGTAGATTAGGTCATTGTATCTTGAGAACAAATCTTGCATCATTTTGTGATATTCTTCATCCAAGTCATCCCATTTGAATTCTTTTCGCATATGATCCAAGTAACTGAAACTTCCCATTACTAAATTCAAACTGTCTCCCATATCCTTTTTTTTCTTTTGGGATTAATTATTTATTTTTTTTTGTTTTTTGTTTTTTTATTATATTTTTATTTTTTATAAATCGTAAAGTCAGGATAATCACAAATGCATTGTCTTATTTTTCTTTTTTACTTGAACATTATTTTTTTTTTATTATTTTTTATTTTTTGGATATAAGTTAATTTATTTTTTACTATTTATTTTTTACTATTTCTTCTTTGAGATATTGCATGGAGTCCTTAAGCAAAAATTCCAACCGATTCTCCATGTTCTTGTGCTCAATGGTGGTAATGAGATGGTCTTTTTTAATGGGAGTTATCTCTTCCATATGATTCAAGATGTTTTTATTCACTTCTTCTTTAAACAATCCAAATTCGAATTTTATATCCTTGACTTCATTCTATTATAAAAAATTTTTTATATTTCAGTGAATGTATATTTTAATTTGAGAGAACAAAATCCCTTAATATATAAGAAGTAGAGTCCTTACAAACACTGTTATTAAAATTTGTTATTTACCTCTAAATTTCTGTTTTTATTTTTTTCATTTTCTAATTTCTCTGAGAGATCCTTGATCATCATCAATTGGCAGGTGGATTCATGCAAAGAAACCAATCCCTCCAGATCTTCGAAACCACATCCACTCCTGCACTTGAACATATGCTCCTTTTTTGTCTGTGGATGCAATTTGATGTTTTCTATGAGCATATCCTCATCACAGAAGATACATCTGCATCTCATCTTACTTATTCTATTCTTGATCCTGTTATTTTCTATCATCTCCTCTTTACAATTAGGATTGGGGCAATTTTCATTGAGATAGCAATTTTTGCAGAAAGATTGTGTGCAATTCATGCAGAGCATAGGATCGAAGAGAAGCCTTGAACATTTGCATTTCATATTTTCCGTGATCGTATCTATTATCAAAAAGGTATTTTCATTCATCGAATTTTTTAAAAAAAATTTTTTCTCCATTTTTTTTATTATTTCATGAATCTTCCTCAATTTCATTTAAATTTAATGATTTATTGTCGATTTTATTTAAGTTTTTAACTTCTTTGCCTATTTTTATACTATTTCAAGGAGCGAAAAAAAAAAATTTCAAACAAAATGATTTGGCAAAAAAAAAAAGAATGGTTTTGATAAAATTAAATTCTTTAATACTTTGAAGAGTTTGAGAAAACATCTCCAGAAAAAACAAAAGTTCCTCCCAACCTTTAATAGTAAAATAATTTTATTTGAATAATTTTTTAATTAAAAACCCCTTTAAAAAGAAATCAAACCTTGAATTTTTAAATGGAAATCAGAGCAAATTATTGGAATTTGGAGAGAAACAGTGCATTTTATATTCAAATATTCTTATCATTGTTTGAATTGTAAGTGAAGTTTCATTTCATGTGCAGAGTGCCCAAACACCATTTGTCTATCATGCAAAAAAGTTAAAATTAGAACACACTGTTGATTGTACAAGAAAACAAACCACCAATCAGGTGAGAATTTGCCACTAGTACTTATTGAATTTCTAAGAAGTATTTCTCTATGTATCGTTAATTTATCAGTATTCTCTAATATGTTTGATTTAGATCAATATCATAGTCTTCTCTGAAAGATAATTAATAATAGTTTTAATCTTTTTTATAACGATATAAAATCAAGGTGGAGTAACATGATTTTATATCTTTAAACTGGAAGAAAATTCCGATGGGTGGTATAATTTGGTTTGAATCAAGTTTCGCATTTCATTTTTAGTGTGCGAATGGTGTTTTGAAGATGATATTTTTCGCTGTCATCGATGACATTTCTATTCTTGGATTTCATGTACTCACAGTAATTGAAATTGGATTTAAAGTTGTTTATGTGAGCACAACCGTGGTGCAGCAAACGAAAGAGTGATCCCTCCCACCATTTATAAAAGTATCTCCAAAGATCGGTGGATAGAAGACTGCTTGACTTTCTTTAGGAGATTTTTTGTTTTGCCATTGAACTTTTTAAGAACTTTTCTACATATCTTTAGAGTTTTCTTTGAAGGAAAATGGAATATAATTATTAAATTTTAATTATCTTACATGTTTCATTGTTGCTTGAACTTCTTCGATTCTAATTTCTTCAGAGTTATGTGAGACTGATCACACTAGGGGAGAACTTTATTTTTCTCACTTTTAAGACCTTGCAAATGATGCTTTTGATATATTTGTTGATGTTTTGCCAATGAACTCCAAGACCAATTGTTTCCGACACAAGTTTTGAAAATTCTATTGGCTCCATCGTTGTGGCCAAAACCCAAATTATTATAATCAACCATTTATTATTATATAATCCCGTCTAGATAAAGATTTGAAAGAGTCCCAATTTCGTATTCCCTCAAATCATACCCTCAAAATTGTATTTTAAAATAAAAAAAAATTTTTACGTAAACAATTTTATATTTTTATATTTTTTTTATTCAAACAAAAGTTTTTTATTTTTTTTTTTTTTTCATTCAAACTCAATAGAATCTATTATCTCATCGATCAACAGTTTCTGTCTCAAAATGTAGTTTATCCAGGTTTGTGCTTCAAGATCGCTTTCGAGTCTCAAAATCACCGTTCTTTCATCCTCAAGCTTTATTTGAAAAGCACAGCCCTTTTTTTTATTTTATAGTTTTGATTTTATTTATTTATTTCATTTTTTATTTTTATTTTATTTTTTATTTTTTACGTTGAAAGAGTTTGGTGAATACTCTTCGAGTTTTGACTTGTAAAGTGGATATTTCTCTTCACATTTCCCTCCTTTATCCTTAAATTTAAACAATACACCTTCCTGCACGCAGAAAAATCTTTTGGACCAAATGTTCCCTGATCCAATACCTAAAAAAAAAAATAAATAAAAAATAATGAAAGGGAAAATAAGTGATTTTTTTAAATTGAGAAATAATTTAACCTTTAGACTTTAATTTTTGCATGTATCCCTCTTTGAATTGCTCCAATTTTTGGATAGGAGATTGAAACAAAACTGTTTTATTTTATTTAAATAAAATAAAATAAATAAAATAAATAAAATAAATAAAATAAATAAAATAAATAAAATAAATAAAATAAATAAAANATTATAGTGATATTTTTATTTAATCATAAATTTTTCAATTTTGAATATTATTTTTGATCAAAAAAAAATACAAGTAAGTTCAAATATTAAATTGAAATTTTAAAAATAAAAACTTGTAAAATTAAACTTATAAAGTAAAAAAATTTGAAAAAATTCAAAAAATTCAAAAAATTCAAAAAAATAAATTAAATTGAAAAAAATATTTATGTTTTGAAAAATAATGAAAAAATGAATAAAAAATAAAAAAGGATGAGTACTTTGAATGGGTTTGATGGTCTTCTTTTCGACAGGTATGAAAATTTCATTGATGATGATCTTTCCGTAGTTCAAGGCAGAAGTGACGAAATCAGTACCCAAAGAAATGAGCTTCTCCTGGAGGGTGAAGAACTCAGGGGAGCTGGACTGAGTCTTCAAGAGGGACTCCATGGTGGACTGGAAGGTCTCGTTCTCCTTGAACTGCTCATTAGTGCTGCCAATGTGGTTGTTGTTGGGGTTGTGATTGATTCTGTTGGGAGTAATAGAAGGTAAGGTCTGGGTTTGATGGATAGTATTGCTTTTGGGTCTTAAGGAGGGAGACGGGGAGGTAGGGATGGAAGTGTGAGTGTGTCGCAGGGAAACGCTCGGCGAGGTCTCGCTGAGTTTGTGGTTGTTGCTGGAGAGGGCGCCTTGGGATTTGCGGATGCCGTTGAGATCCTTGGACTTGTTCTTCTTTTTGAGGACGGAAGGGTTGGGGTTGATGAAGACGTGGTGATGGCTGTTGTGGCTGGTGTTGTTAGTATTATTGTCGCTGTTCTCGTCGATAGGGAGGAGATCGTTGTTGCTGGTGTTGTAATTCTCGATTTGAGGAGAAGAAGTGTTGTCACTGTTCAACAGAGAAGGGTCAGAAGGGAGGTTGTTGAGGGAGGGCCTTTCTGATCTGATCTTTTTGTTGTGGTTGATACTGTTGACTTGGGGTGCGACAAACTCGTTAGCGTAGGGATCACTGCTGAATAAAGTTGTGTTGTTGTTGTTATTGGTGTTGTTACCTTGAGGGAGTTCATCAGAGTAGGGATCACTGCTCAAGAAATTTTTGTTATCAAAGGTGTTGTTACCTTGAGGGAGTTCATCAGAGTAGGGATCACTGCTCAAAAAAGCTTTGCTGATGTTGTTACCCAGGGGAAGTTCATCAGAGTAAGGATCGTTGCTTACTGTCTTAATATTGTTGTTGTTGATTTTAGAAAGGGGAGGAGAGAAATCATCAGAATATGGGTCACTGCTCAACATGGGGTTATCAGAAGAACGAGGGTTGTTGTTATTGGGTTGTTGAGGACGATGGTTATTGATTCCGTTCAATTGGGTGGGTTCGATCTGGATAACGGTGGGGAGATTGGAAGAGTAAGGATCATTGTCACTTTTTTCGCTATCATCATTTTCGTTGGAGCTGTTGTTATGGCTATTGATGCTATCAACACTGTTGGCCTTGCTGTTATTTTTGCTGTTATTTTTGCTGTTGTTGGAACTGTTGTAGCTGCTATCCAAACTGTTGTGCTTGCTGCTTCTATGATATCTATTCATCAAATTTGGTTTGATTCCTTCCATGGAGGGGATATGCTCAGAATAAGGATTGGTTTTATTTCCATCAGATTCGAGTAAATTAGAGAAAGAAAAAGTTTTTTCCATCGTGTTATCCTTGGGAATGATCTTCAAAGCAGATTTCTTATCTGTATCACCTTCCTTTTCCTCTTCTATCTTCAACTCCACATTCTTGTCATCTTCCGAATCATCTTTCCTGTCGATTTCGACAGATTCAGGAACTTTGGACAACTTCTTCTTTTGAGAGACATTCATCAAAGATTTTAAATCCATCTTTCTTTGGCTCAAACGAGAATGCTCCAATTTTCTGTAGTTGCTAAATCTCAAATCAAATTTGTTGGAAGCCGAGGAATCCTCAGTCACATTGGCAGATGATCTCAATTTTCTATCCTCAACGAAAAGATGTTTATAATAAGGAGTGTTCTCGAGATTGATTCTGGCATGACTGTCAAAAGCACCAACAGTGTACTCGTTCAAGAAGAGAGAAGTCCTTCTCTTTTCTTCCTCTATCTTCTCGTTTTTCTCAGGAACCGCAGTACTTCCTTTTTCGACATTTTCTCCTTCCTCTCTTGGATAACTTGTGCCGAGCTGCTTGGACAACAAAAAATCGTGATCTTCATCCAATTTGTAAATACCCTTGGACTTGAACAGTTTTTTTCCGCTTACTTTTTCGTTGTCATTGTCGCTTTTGTCACTTTTGTCGTTTTCAACATCATTTTTTTCGTTTTCAACATCACTTTTTTCATTGCCAACATCTTTTTTGTCATTTTCAACGTCATTCTTTTCATTTCCAACATCTTTTTTGTCGCTCTCAACTTTTTCTTCAATATTAACAATAACAATCTCCTTTTCTTCTAGCAATTCATTTTTTAAAAGAATTTTTGTTATCTTTAATGTTGAAATTTTAATTTTTTTTTTTACCAATTTGTTTATCATCACTTTTCTTAATTTCTTCAGATTTGGATTTTTTATGTTCAGATTTAGGAGGCTTCAAAAAACCACGCTTGGGCTTCTCTTTATTCTTTTTGTCATTTATTTTGTCCTTCAATTTGGGAGATTTGTAAAGTTTGTCCCTTTCTCTTTCCAAATCTTGATAATAATTTCTGAGATCATGGCTGGTGGTAGATTGCAAAAGGCTGAGATCATCATTGCTGTAGGATTCCAAAAGCTTGCTTCTCTTTGCTCGGAGATCTTCACCATGAATGGGTTTTGTCACTTCAGGTAAGATTATTTCGGTATCACTGCTGCTATCATAAGTATCATTCTCATTATCATTGCTCTCATTATCATTGCTATCATTGCGCTTTGCTTTTCCATTTGATTTCAACGTATCAAGATCAAGGAGGCTGTTTTTTTTGTATTGAGAGAGATCCATATGTGAATAGCTCGAATATGCAAATTTGAAGTTGCCATTCTTATCATTTGTATTGGCATTATTGATGAGATTCAAATCGCTGCCAACAGATAGCTGATTCTCGTAGGGATTATTGGTTGGGATGGGAACAAGAGTATCGATAACATCAACTAGTCTCTTGGGCTTTGATGTATTGGCATTCTTCTGAT
Organism: Cochliopodium minus; assembly: GCA_024220525.1. NCBI lineage: Eukaryota > Discosea > Himatismenida > Cochliopodiidae > Cochliopodium > Cochliopodium minus. The sequence continues at coordinate 59,225 of JAMYWO010000107.1, read as the reverse complement.
CAAAAATGTTTTCGCGAGAATTTCTGACCACCTCTCTCTGTAATTTATCTCTATTTTTAATTTTCTCGAAATTCAATGAATGAGTCAATGGAACATGGAGCTTTTTCTTGACCCTCGAATTGGAAAAATGGGGATTCTTGGTGATTTTCTTGTTATCATCAGAATTATCAGAAGAGAGATTATCATTGGAGTCATCATCAGTGGTATCATATTTTCCCTTTTTATAAAAGGATTTGGAAAGAAGCAATTTTTTACTGCCAGAGAATACCAATCCATTGTTCTTCATGAGCAATTCATTCATTTGGCTGCTGGTGATGGAAGGCAAACTATTATAGAGAACATTATCCACTTTCTTTCTTTGAATGGGAGAATCCTTCTGTAGATTTACCCTTATCCTCCTATCTATAGTGTTGGAATGTTTATAAGACAATTTATTGGGCTCAAATTTCTCCAAGGTCCAAGTTTCTGAGAGAGTATTAGATGGCTTGCTTTCATGATCATGCTCTTTATCCGTTCCTGTTTGTACATTTTCTCTAAAGATATTCAAATTGTTGTAAGATAATTCCCTCTCTGTAATCAATTTCCTATAATTGTTGAGGACCAGGTCAGGGAAGGCCATAGTATCTTTGTTCTTGGATAATCCAATGATATCCATCACATGCTTCACTTTGGGATTATCCACAAAGCTTTTTTCATATTTCGAGATCAATTTGATTCTTGTGATTGCTCTCTTTGATGATTTGGCTTTATATTCTTTGTGGATTTCTTGAATGAGGGTATACCACATTTGCAAATCCTTTTTTTGTTTCGTATAAAATTTATAATTCGATTCTTGAAAGTTCTGAACATTCATAATCAACATAATATGATCTTCCCTCAAAAATATGGATGTCAATTGATATAATTTGATAAATTCCACTAATCCCTCATCACTTTGTGCTTCATTCAATTCATTTTTTGATTCTCCTTTAGAATCACTCACTATTTTATTCGTGATATTATAGATATAAATACCTGTTCTTGATAATTTGCATTTGATTGTTTTTCTTTCTTTATTCAATATCATATCGAAATTGTGTTGCAATAAAAAGATTCTTTCTCCATAATTTTGCCCAACATTATCGATATCCTTTCTGTATAAATAAATTTTTGAATATTTGGTTTAAAAATTTATATTTCTTCTGGATCTATAAAATATCTTTGTACCTGACAGTCAAGAATTTCATGATGGGAACTTGTAGCTTTTTTTCGCAAAAATTCCTTATCAATACAATCAAATCAACTGATGGCAAAGTTTTCGTCTTAATATTCAATTTATTATTCTCTTGCACAATCATGATTTTAATTTCTCTTGTCCTATGTATGAGGCAATTGGATATAAATCTATAATTTTGCAATCTTTATAAAAATTCTTACAAAAGTGATTCAAATGAAGCCTTAAATGAAAAGAATTTATCTCTTATTTTTGGTATATCAGTATCAATAAAGATGTTATCTATAATCAATTCCAATATTGAAACCAAATCTTCCCATAAAAGAAATATTTCTTGTGATTTTTTATCAGTCAGGCTCGAAATGAAATCAAGCCTCACCTGATAAGAAGAATGGAGATAATGCAAAAAGTAATGGAAATGAGCCTGCTTTTGCATCAATTTTTTAAATTTGAATCCAAAGAATTTTTTTTTTTTTATATATTTAAAATTGAATAATATAACAAGTTGAAATGTAATCTCAAATATGTTTGGGTATGTGGAATCAATGATCAAGAATTATAAAACAAATCAATTTTTTTTGGATCTTTGTTTTTTTTTTTTAGATCTAAATTTATTTTAAATTGTGAAAAGCAATGAAAAATAATTTCGCAAATTTGTTATTTTGAAATGATTTCTTGTGCTTTGATCTTCTTTTTTGTATAACTTCCAACCAATTGCATTTGATAAAAAATAATAAAAAAAATATTTGAGATGTATGGAGAAGCTGGAAATTATATTCAATTGGAAAATGATAATCCAATGGAAAACATGTATCATGTGAATGATAAGAATTCTTACTTCAATCAAGATTATTACAAATATCAGATTAATGAAAGCAATTACAATCAAGAGCATGATGACAACTATTGTGATTATGAGAAAGAGGATGATTCAAATGAAAATGAAACTAAAGAGAGTGATCCCAAGGAAAAAGAAAAAGAGAATGAGGTTCCACATGAAAAAGAGACCTTTGATTGGATCAAAGAATACTATTTCCATTCAAATATGAATTCTTCCCAAAACTATTACGAAAATATATCAACCATAGGAACAAAGGTAATTTAGATAATTTAGATTCAAAAATTTTTAACTTTCTGAACATCCCTCAAAAGTTTATCGGTAAAAAAATATTTTATATCAAAGAAAATTCAATTTTTTATTTTTGTTGAAAGAATGTGCACAATATTATGGAAGGTAAAATAAAAGAGATCCATCAAATTTTTTAAAAAAATATTTCAAATCTAGAATAATAATCAGTGAGAGGAGTTTACCTAACGAACAAAAAACAATCAAGCCAATTAATGTAAAAATAAAATTTAAAATTCGCTTTCTAATTTTCAATTAATAAATAATTAAAAATTATATTATAATTTTATTTATAAAGCTTGGTGGAATAGCAGGAGGTTAACATATATAATCTTAAATGGTTGAAAATATATTAAATTTAATATTAATCAGGTGAAAAGTTTTCTGTCCAAGGGATCATCTTTAAATTTGCTGTCGATACTATGCTATCGAGCCAACCGGTGATGTACATGTATGGGGGAGAGAAAAGAAGTGATGAGAATAGCAGAAAGGCAGCAGGGAGAGAAGTAAATCATGTTGATATTAGTACCAATATATTGATATATAAAATTATATTGAAAATTTTTTGTGAGAATTTAATCTTCAGCATATAATTTGGATCAATATCTAAAAATAAATATATATTTGATGAAAGGATCTAAATTTTAATATTGATTCTTTATCGATCTTTTTACAAACAAATTTTCATTATAAAGAAATCAATCAGACTATCCATTCTAAATTTACAAACTAATGAAATTATAAATTAATATTTTTTTTTTTCAAATTCAGCTTGTTTGTTTGGAGTCAATCATCACTTCACAAATAACAGGATTCTTAGTCCCTTTGATGGCTCTTGTGGATTTCAAGGGATTCAGATTAATTTGTGTAAGCAAGTTACCCATAAAGAAGGATACCTTGATATATGGTTCGTGTGACGGTATCTATTTTTTTTTTTCCATATTATTGATATAAAACAATTATTTTGTTTAAAAAATTTGTTTGTTTGAATAATTTTATCCCTTGAATTAAATTAAAGGAGGAGTTCATGTCAAAAATGATAAATCCATTTCGAGTGTTATGAAAAAATTGGGTGAAAAACTCAATTTAAGAGGGCATCAAGTCTCCAAAGACCCAAATTGTATTATTTATGGTAAAATTAGATATTTTCTAAAATTTATTTTAAAAGTTTTTTAAAATTTAAATCATTAAATTAAAATTTAAATCATTAAATTAAAATTTAAATCATTAAATTAAAAATTTAAATTTTAAAAAACTTAAATGATTTTTTAGGACCGGGAGACATTGAAGTTCACAAAGGATTAGACTCCAATTTTTATTTAATAGATTTTGGGAGAGTTATGCCTCCTGAAGCACCCACAAACCGAGTACAAGAACCAAGGTAATTTTTATTTATGGAGACAGTTTAAATTAAATTTAAATACTCATACAATTTCTTTTTTTAAGATCCGTGTTCTACAAGTTTTTCAGACCTGGTAATTTTTTTTTGTTTAAAATAGAATCGTCGTTTATCAATTAATATATCTCAAATGATTAAAAAAAAATCAATTATTGCAAGAATTTGTAAGTACGTACGAAAAGAGCTTGTGCAGTGACACCTTTACAAGTAAGAATTTTTTCTAAATTTTTTTTTTTAAACATAAATTGATAAATAATTAATTTTTTTTGATTTTTTTTTTTGATTTTTTTATCATATTTCATAAATTTATTTTATTTTTTCATTAATTTTTTTTATTTTTTTTATTTTTTAAAGACTGGGACGAGAATGACCCTTTTAAGAAAGAGCACACCAAGGACATAAGAGACGCGACCAAATTTTTGAAAACAACAATCGCCTCAAAGGTGGCTTACCGTTTGAGTGTCTCGGTGAACAACTACCTCAATTCTCAACCCTCAGAAACTTTGAATTTTGGATCTTTGAAAAATATAAAAGAATTCACAAGAAGAGTTCATCTCAGTTCATTGTTCCATTCTTATGGATTGAATGTATTTTTTTTTTATTTAAAATTTTCATTCAGATTAATTTTTTTTTTTTAAAATTTTTTGAATATTTTTTTAATTCAAACTTATTTTTATTTTTTTCAAAATTTTCATTTATTTTGATTTTATTTTTTTATTATTGGATTTTTTTGATATATTTTTTTTATACATTTTTTGTCATTCATTTTTTTAAAGGTGAGACATACAGGGACTGTCAGAAAATTTTTGGACAAAAAACACTTCACCTCCAAAACTCTTTTACTCGAGAATGCGGTGGCCAGAGTGATGAAAAACATCGTCAACAAAAAAATGAGAAAACTGATGGACACTCTCAACTTTCCTTGTGATGAACCTTTCCAGAAATTAGTGGCTGAACATCTCAATCTCCTCACTACTTATCATCCCAACAAAACTGCTGTTATAAAATTTTGGTAATTTTTTTTTATTTTTTTGAAAAATTATTCGCACAAATTATTTTATTTTCGAAATATTTTATTTTTTTATTTTTATTTATTTTTATTTTTATTTTTATTTTATTTTCATTTTTTATTTTTTATTTTTATTTCTATTTTTATTTTTATTTTTATTTTTATTTTTATTTTTATTTTTTATTTTATTTTTATTTCTATTTCTATTTCTATTTCTATTTCTTTAATTTTTTTTTATTTTTTGAATAATTAAATAAAAATAATTAAAAATCAATATTTTTTATTTTTATTTTTTATTTTTTATTTTAATTTAAATTTTATTTTTAACGAAAGGGAAGGAAAGATAATGAAGAATTTGATCAAAAGTTTTGGCAACCAAATCCTAGAGGACGCAGGCGAGGAAGAGGCGAAAATAATGAAAGAAACCAAACAGAAGGAACAGGAGCTTGACCAAGAGTTCATCGAAGAGCTCGACTCTGAAATGGAGGAGCTTCAAAAGGTGCAGAAAGAAACTTCAAGCAACACCCCCGAAACTTCTCCTAAAAAAGTATTTTTTTTTCAATTATTTTTTCAATTTTTTTTTTTTTTTTTTTTTATTCATGGAAAATGATTGATTATTTTCGTTTTAAAATGTTGTTGTTCCCATAATTTTTTTTTTTTAGAAATTTTAATTATATGTAAGTAAACATAATTTTTTTGTTAAATAAGTTTACATCCGAATTAATAATAAATAATAATTAAACCTCCCTTCATTTTCTAGAATTTGATTTTATTAATTTTTTTTTTTTTGAAAAATGCAATGGCATTTAAATCCTTTTTTTTATGATTTTTTTTATTTTCAGGATCCCAACGAACCAATCAAAAGAAGATCAAAGTTTCTCAGCGGCCTTAGCTCCGTCTCCTCCAGCATTAAAAACACCAAAAACTTTGTGAAAGATTCCATTAAAACGAAATCAAAAGAAATTTTGGATTTCGGCAGGGAAAAGAAGAAAAACTCCACTGTTCAGCACTACGACAGTTTGTTGTCCACTTTTTTGAAGGACCAAGCGAACTCTTTGGTTTCTTCCAATATCAAGTGTCCTCTTCTTTCCAAAGTTCGTATCCCTTTTGTCTTTGTCATCTTTTTAGAGTTGACAGGTATCAAGGTACAAATATTTTTTATTTTCCGTTTTTATTTTCATTTTTTATTTTTTATTTTATTTTTATTTTTTATTTTATTTTTTTTTTATTTTAAATTTTTTTTGTTTTGACTTTTTTATTTTTTATTTTTTATTTTTTATTTTTTATTTTTTATTTTTTATTTTTTATTTTTTATTTATAAACTAAGTTTTATCTGATGATTTTATTTAATTTAAAAAATTTGATTAAATATCCCATTTTCAATATCAAAAAATTTAAATATTTATTCAATTTAATATTTTTTCTAAATTTTTATTAAACATTTTATTTTAAAAATTTTTTTAACTATTTTTCCAAAAACTAGCTCACAAGCAAAGCTAAAAAATACTATTTCAAACCAGAAACCAGAACCGCCTTTTCTTACAACGACATTGAAAAACTTGAAGTGAAGACCAAACAGTCCTACAACTTGGAGCTTGCGAATGGCATCAGAAGAATGTTCGAAGGTATTATCTTTTTTTTTAATTTTTTTTTTCATTATTTTTTTTTATTTACATTATTTTTTTTTTATATATTTTTTTTTTATATATTTTTTTATTATTATTTTTTTTTTTTAAATTTTATTTTCATCATTTTTTTTTGATTTTTTTTTTGATTTTTTTTTTATTATTTAAAAGGCAAAAAAGAAACAAACGCATTTTACTCATTGAGAATTTTGAAGTCGGCGGTCCCCTATCTTGAAAGAAGTTTGCAGAGGGGAAGTCTCAATCCCCTTTCCATTTGCGCTGTTGGTGATATAAACCAACTGATTGCTGATAAATACAGGTAAAATAAATAAAATAAAAATAAAAATAAAAAATAAAAATTAAAATAAAAAAATAAAAATAAAAAATAAAAAATAAAAAATAAAAAATAAAAAATAAAAAAACAATTTAAATCAAATTTATTAAAAAACTAATTTATACAATGGAATTAATATAAATTAATAAAATTTTATTAATCAAAGAGATCAGAAAAACATACAAAAAGCAAACAGATATTACAAAAAAGCAAACGATTTCTACAAAGAAGGAGACAAAAACAGGGCCTGCAACTTTGAATGGGCTCTCGTGAAGAACAACAACATCATTTCTCTCAAAAAGAACATTTCTTATTTGAACGAAAATTTGGATCTTGCTAGAGGGTTCATGTTGAAGCGTCGTTTGCCTAAGCTTCTTTCTCAGCGTGAGTTTATCATTAAAACAAGAATTGGTAATTATTTCTTGATTTTTAATTAATTTTATTTTTTATTTTATTTTTTATTATTTTATTATTTTTTATTTTTTATTATTTTATTATTTTTTTATTTTTTCATTTTTATTTTTTATTATTTTAACTTTTTTTTAATTACATTTTCAAGTTGAACATCACATCTTTTGGAAAGAAAAGTTGTTGTGGTAACCTCTTTTAATATATTTACATATTAAAAACATTTTTTGTATTTTCCTTTTAAATTTTCGATAATTACAAATTAACTCAAATTAATTTTTTTTTAAAATATATATAAATAATTTTCTATTGAATAGGTTAAACTACAAAGACGAAAACATAATCTACGACAAAAACGTTCATTGCATTAACCGCAACACAGTCCACGAAGGCAGCCTCTCCTTTTTCATCAACGACAAGTGGACCCACGAATATTACGCAGCCATCGTCAAAGTGTTTGCAGACACAGAAAAGATCGGGAAAAGCTCCATCAAAGACATGCTCATGCTCATCAAAAACGTGGAGACGAAAATCTACAGAATTATCTTTTGTCCTAACAAGTTTGTCGACGAACAATTTTGGATCGATGTTAATAAAGATACTTCCATTTCTATCGTCAACAGGGCCTTGGAAAATGATCATCATCAGAATCACAGCGTTCATCGTAAAGAGGAGGAAGTTTTTGTAAATAAGATCCGCCATGATCAAAGTTCTAGTTACAATGGTGATGAAAGTTCTAGTTACAATGAAATCAATTACAAATCTGTTGAAGATCTGAATGAGCTCTCTTACAACAACAATAACTACAATAATGACAACAGTGACCCAAAAATTAACGAAAACAGTGACGAAAGCTTTTTTCAAAAGAATGTTCAAGTTACCAAAGACGAAAACAATGAGAAGAGCATCCTTGTTATCCATAATAGTCCCCATCAACACCAGCGTACTAAGTATGCTTTCAAGGTCGATAATGGCGAGAAGTCCTTCGTTTTGGGTTCTGATGATGAGGAGACCATGTATGTTTGGTACAACAAATTGCAAAGAATTGTTAATAATTATTTAAATGAGAAATAATAAATTTAGATTTAATTTTAAAAATTATTTTATCATGAAAAAATTCATTCAATCAAACAACTATAAATATTCATTAATCTTCGTTAACTTTATTAAGAAGATGCTGATTTGAATTTAATGATAAATTTTTAGATAACTCTTTTTAAATATTTGTATATAAAAAATATATTTTTTTTTGAGAGGATATTGATTTTTTGTTTGGAGGATATAAAATAAATTAAAAATCATTTAACTTCTCGAAAAAAGAAATATGAAATATAAAAAAAAAAATTTAAAATTAACCTTGAATATTTAATAACACATTTTTAAAAATGTCACATGGATACAATTCTTTACAAACATGGCAAAAGATACAATATAAGGTAAAAATGAAAATTATTTAATGGATCAGGTGGATCTGATCGTTCATTCTTTTTTTGAACCATTTAGACCTTTTTGAATTGGGCAAATTTCCACTTGAAATCAAAAAACATTAAAGTTACAGCAATTGAAATCGATTTCGTTTCAGGAATCAACTTGATAAAACTCATTGAATCACTATCTCACAAGGAATCATTAAGATATATCCCCAACCCCACACTCAAGATTCATAGTCTCAATAATCTTTCATTGGCATTCGATATGATAAATGAAGAAGGTATCAGGATAGAAAATATAGGGGGATTAGACATATATGAAGGAAATATTAAATTGGCATTAGGTAAATATAAAATATATATTTTATATCTCAATAAATTATTTTTAAAAGGATTGATGTGGGCTTTGATTCAAAAATATGAACTTGGAAAACTCGATAAATTCGAAGAAAAGACAAATCACAAGGAATTGATAATGAACTGGCTGAAGAAGCAGACACAGGGATACAAGAATATCAATATCGTGGATCTCACCACTTCATTCAACAATGGATTGATATTATGTGCATTGGTAGATTCAAAAGATCCAAACTTGATAGACTATGAACATCTCAATCCAGTAAAAAAAAAAAAATTTTTTTCGCTTAATTTAAACAATTAATTATTAATATTATTTTTTTAATTTAAAGGAAAATGGAATCAACAACAATGCTTTTGCGATGAAATTTTTGGAAGAAAATTTTGATGTTCCTCACATTTTGGAGGCCGAAGATCTCTCCAACAAACAAGTGGACGAAAAGAGCGTAATGACTTATGTCACCATTCTCATTCAAAAATTGGATCCTATAATAAAAAAACAAAAAACTAAACAAGGTGCCCTTAATTTTTATTTTTTTATTTTTATTTTTATTTTTATTTTTATTTTTATTTTTATTTTTATTTTTATTTTTATTTTTATTNTTGGATCCACTTTCGATGAGGGCAGAAGATCTAATTTTTTGAAAAAAAATAAAAAATAAAAAATAAAAAATAAAAAATAAAAAAAATCATTAAAATGAAAAAATAAAATAAAGAAACCAAAATAAAATTTAAATACTTAAAACACGCTTAAATTTGTTTTTTTTTTTTGATTAATTTTTATTTTCAATAGAAAATGGTGGAACTTTAGTCTTTCCAAAGAGCCACAAATGGGATACTGCAATCCCACCAAGGAATCTCTCCCCAATCTCTTGCAGCATGAAAGCAGGCAGCGTCGTAGTATTTCTGTCCACACTGGTACATGCTGGAGGCTCTAACATAAGCAAAGACCAAAACAGATTAGCTATTACCTTTCAGTATTGCCAACCTTGTAAAATTTTTATTCATTATTTTTTATTTTTTATTTTTTATTTTTTATTTCTATTTTTAATTTCATTTTTTGTTTCTTGTCATATTTTTATAAATTAAAGGGATTCGTCCTCAAGAGAACATGATGCTTTCCATGCCTTTTAAGGTTGCTCGGGAGGACATAAGCCCTAAACTAAGATCGATGTTGGGCTACTCGATTCACCCTCCTTTTGTTGGTTTTGTGGATGGGATGCATCCCCTTAAAACTCTATCTAAACTGTGAAACAAACCTAATAAATGATTTTTGAAATTCCATTTTTTTTTTTGAAGTCAAAAACAAAGAAAAATAATTTTTAAAAGGAAAAAAAAGGTTTTTTATTTTTTTTACAAGCATAATATCAATAAAATCAAATTAAGAAAAAGGTCAAATTTTTTTTTGTACACAAAATTATTCCCACAAGAAAAAAAAAAGAAAGGGGAAATCAAGCGAGGAAATTTTCTTTCTCTAACTGTTCCAAGTTGAGCAAGATGGTGCCAAGCTGAAAAAACATTTTTCCCTGGTGAAAGATCGAGTTGCTCATTAATAAAATACCCAACTCATACAAAGCAGGGTAGTACTCTGGTTTCAAACGCAAACACTCCAAATAACACTCTTCAGCCAAATCATATCTAAAAAAATATTTTTTTATTTTAAATTATTTCAAATTTTTAATTATTTAAATTTTTTATTTTTTTTTTTTTTTTTTTTCACCTCTTCAACTGAAAAAGGAAAGTGGCATAGTTGTAGTAACTTTGGGCACAAGTTCTATCAACCAAAATAGCCTTTACAAAATACTTCTCCGCTTCGTCAATCAGAGGATCAATCAACAGGTTGGATTCGATAACTATTAAAAATAAAATGATAATAATAAAATGAAAAATCAAAATTTAAAAATCAAATCAATATTTAAAAATAAAAAATAAAAAATAAAAAATAAAAAATAAAAAATAAAAAATAAAAAATAAAAAATAAAAAATAAAA
>JAMYWO010000107.1:29748-42581 GCA_024220525.1 Cochliopodium minus | reverse complement strand
AAAAAATAAAAAATAAAAAATAAAAAATAAAAAATAAAAAATAAAAAATAAAAAATAAAAAATAAAAATAAAAATAATAAAACAAAAATTTTTTAAAAATGAAAATATAAATAAAAAAATATGAAATGAACCTTTTCATCAAAAACAAAGAAAAAAAAAATTTTTAATACCTTTGGTTAGTGAAAAGATGAGGGATTCGGCAATGTTTGATTGGTAAGTTTTGATGATTTCAATGAGAGATTTCATTTCATTGAAAACTTCCACGTCCTCAAATTCGTCGAATGCTTTTGAACGCAGTTTGATCCAATTCGTCAATAACATGATTACTATTTGCAATGAATTAGACTTGTTTTTATCTTCCATTAACCTTTACAAAAAAAAAAAAAGAAATTATTTAATTAAATTAAGTTTTTTAATTTTTATTACAATTTTATTTAATTTTTATTTTTTAATTTTTATTTTTTAATTTTTATTTTTTAATTTTTATTACTCAAAATTTTTATTTTGATTATAATTTAATTAATAGTTTTTTAATTTTTATTACAATTTTAATTTTATTTTTATTTTTTACTTTTTATTTTATTTTTTAAAGTTTTCATTTTTCTAAAAAAAGTTTTAATTTTCAATTATTTTGGTTTGTAACCTTTAATTTTTGGTTTTGGTTTTGGATTTTAATTTTAGTTTTATATCAATTTTTTTTTTTATGATATCTTTTTTGGAAACTTTTTACTTTTTCTTAAAGGAAAGAATGAGGTTCTTGGAAGTGACAAACTTTTTGTGAGTGCGAATGAAAGCATTGTGATAATCCTTGTTGCACTTCTCATTGAAAAGCCACTCAAACAAATCATCATAAGTTCCACACTGGATGATGGGAGGAGAAAAAGAAAAAAACTTGAAAGTTTTGGTGTTGTGAAGGGAATACACGAAAACTAACTTTTTGAATGCGAAAGCTACTTGCGTTATTTGGTATTCTCTTTCAAATCTTTTGAATGGTAATGGCACGAATATTTCGTTCACTTTATCAATCTTTCCTACATTTTTTTTTTTTTTATTTCGAAAATATTGGTGAGAACTTTTTTAAATTGATTTTACTTTGATTTTATTTTGATTTTATTTGATTTTTGGGATACATTTCATAAAAATTTAATTTAGAATGAACATTAAAAAATTCTCATTTAAAAAATATAAAAAAGAAAATAAATTTAATTTTGAATTAAAATGAAGAAAAATAGAATTACTTTTTTAACTAAATTTAGTTATTTTACAATTAATTGTAAAAATAAAAAATAAAATTACCCCAAACATAACACAAACCACCCTTGGTGACTGCAAACGAAGAGGAACCATAGCAGAAAACGGAAACAAAGGCAGAACCATCATTTTCTTTCTCGGAGGGATCAATCTTGCCTCTCTTACTCTTCTTGTTTGTGGAAGAGGAAGATGAAGAGGTGGACAAAGAATTAGAGGGTGAAGAAGGTAATTTGGTTCCTCTTCTTTGGAGCTCCAATGGGTCGGTGTTCCTCAACTTCTTGACGGAGGTCCTCAAATCTTTTTTGAGGGATTTTTTGAGGAGGGAAGGAGAAATCATGTTTTCCAGCACGAAACTGCTTTCCTTGATGAGATCATTGTTGATATTTTGATTGATCACATTGCTATTCCCTTGATTATTATTATTATTTTCTATTGTGCTTGTATCATTCGTATTGCTGCTATTGATGTTATTATTCGAATTGTTATTGTGATTATTATTAATGTTCATATTGATATTGTTGTTGAAATTAAGGGTGTATAATACAAAATTGGATTTGGATGAGGTTATATATTTGTCGTGTCCTACCGAACTCCCCACTCCCATCGAATGAACATTCCCATCTTCAGTGAGAACGAGCAATACGCTTTCCCCTACACTCAAAGAGATGGGAGGTGATTTGGTGGGCATTTTGACTTTGATGGGTTTCAAAATATCTTCTTTAGATTCCACAATAAAATTCTTTCCCCAAAAATAAACCTTGTTATCTGAAATGAATAGATATAGAATAATTCAATATAAAATAATTATTTTATTATTTAATATTTGAAACGGGATTAGGGATTTTATAATTGAAAATTTTTTTTTTTTTGTATACCTTTAATAGCTGCGGCGTTTTGAGAAGAACAAGAAATGGCTGTCACGTTTGGGAAAACAATACCACAATCCTTGTCCCAATCCTCTCCAGCCTTTGGACGACCCAAAAGGCCAAACTTGTTAGAACCAACACTAATCAAATCTCCTTGAGGAGTGATGATCATAAAAAAAGAAGATCCCACAGAAATATTTTTTGCTTCGAAAATGAAACCAGATTTATCTGTGATAGGAAATGCTCTAGGTATGTCATATTGTTTAGATTTCTTCACTTGAGCATTTCCCCATATGTAAACTACACCTGTTCTTATAGCCCCTGAGAGATATCCTCCTGCTGATATCTTTGACACGTCTTTGATATCTTGTATCCTTTGTGGTGTGTTCACAACTTCAGTCGTGCAATATCCCAGTGACCCATAGGATCCAGATCTTTTTTTTAAAAAAAAGATTAAAAAAGAAAAGATTTTTATTGATTATTTTTTAAAATTTTATTCAAAATATTCCAAATTTTATTTTACCCCCAACTATACATTTCCATTTGATGTCCTCAAAAGAAAATGTATTTTACCCGAAACTATTTCTGCCACTTTATTATCGGAAAAAAAAATAGATTGATACTGTATTTTTGGAGTGATATCAACATGAATATTTCGATATTCCATCTCTATTTAAAAAAAATGTGAAAAATATAACCAATAAAACTTTGAAAAGTGGAAATACCATCTTCAATTTTATTTTCCATTGAAGGAGTTGATGTATTATTTATTTCTATTATTTCTGATATTTCTTTATCATTGTCAATCTTTTGCTTTATTTCAATGTTATTTGTCACATTTATTTGTGCATTCGAATTATTTTCAATAATAGATGTGACCATCTTTATTTGGGGATCAATTGGATCCAAAGGAGATGAAATCGATTTTTTGGCAGGCATTCTGGTCCCCATTTTGATCATTTTGTTTGGGAGAGTTATTTTTGATGGAAGAATACCAGTATTAAAAGTTTTGGTTCGTTTAATGATTGCAATATCAAGATTTTTAATTGGATTTTTTGAAACCCCTTTGTTCAATTCAATATCAACCGATTTCCTTTGTTCGTTCATCTTTTTTTTTTTAATTATTATTTAGAAGAAAAAGTAAAAGATTATTTAGGATTGGAAAATTTCAAAATTAATTGACCATGAAAATCTTACAAAGCAAATAAATATACGCAACATATCTTCATTTAATATCAATCCTATTTTTCAATTTTTTGGTATACAAAATATAATAATAAAAATAAAAAAAAAATTTTATATTTTTTGTAAGTATTTTTATTGAAGAAAATATAAAATTTTAATCCTTTCAATATTTAAAAGAATACACCATGTCTTGCTTTGGTAGTAAGGAAAATCCTTTTCCACATCTCACAGAGGAACAATTGAAAGAACAAATCAAAAAAAATAAAGAAATAGAAAATAGAATAATTAAAGATAGAAAAATAGAATCACAAACAATAAAAATTCTTTTATTGGGTGAGTTATTCTCTCTGAATAATAAAATATAAAAATTTATATTATTTATAAAATGATTTATATATATTTTTTATAGGTTCTGGTGGTTCTGGGAAAAGTACATTTTTCAAGCAAATGCAAATCTTGAATTCTGGAGGATTTTCACTCAGTCAAAGGCAATATTTCTGTAAAATTATTCTGAAGAACATACAAACATCTGCTCTGAGATTGATAGCTGCAGCTGGAAAATTGGAAATTAAATGTGATATTAGAGAAGGGGAAATAAATTTTATCGATGAAGAACAAAAAAATAAAATAAGGAAAGCCAAAACAATTGGTGAAATATCTGATTTATGTAAACAAATTTGGAATAATGAAGGTATTCAAAATACTTACAAGCAAAGACATCTATATCAATTGCCTGAATCAACCAAATAGTAAGAAACAATTTTTTAACTAAATTTCAATTTTAAAATTTCTCTTTTTTGCAAGCTTTTTTGACAAGCTCAAAGTTCTCGAAGATAAAGATTATGTTCCTAATGATCAAGACATTTTGCATAGCAGAGTCAAAACTTTGGGTATTTATGAAACTAGGTTTGTAAATGAAAATAGACCCTTTAATGTCACAGATGTTGGTATGGAAAAAAAAACTTTTCATTTGCACAATTAAATTATATCTCCTTTATATCCTTATGTTTTAAAAATAATAATATCTTCTTAATTTCTTTGAAAGGTGGTCAACAGAGTCAAAGAAGGAAATGGATTTTGTGTTTCGAGGGTGTAAGTGCCATGATTTTCTGGGTAAATCTCAACGCTTTTGATACCTTTTGCGATGATGATCCTAATACCTTTGCCCTTGTTGAATCTCTCCAAATATTCGAGGTAAAGAAATGTTTATTTTTCTATATTTTCTTATAATTCTTTTAATCAAAGGAATTAATCAATAATAAAATCCTCAGAGAAATTGTTCCTATTATATTCTTTAATAAAGTGGATCTATTTCAAGAAAAAATCAAAGAGAAAAACATTAATATTTGTTTCCCTGAATATAAAGGTAAAAAATTTTAAATTGATTCCAAATTTCTTCAAATTTTTTTTTATTTCCAACAAGGAGGATCAAATTTTAAGGAAACCAGTGAATACATACAGAATTTATTTGTTGGAAAGATGAAAGAAGATAGAGAAATTTATTGCCACTTTACCACTGCCACTGATACAGAAAACATCAGCAAAGTATTCAGAGATATCAAGAAAACATCATTAGGAAAGATTCTTAATAATGCTTTTGTTGATTACTAATAAGGAACCACCAAAATATAAACATTTATACAATAATAATAAAATATAACAATAAAAGTTTTGTGAAATAAAAAGAAAAAAATTGATTGATTTTTATAAAAATGGAGATGATTAATAATTACAATTTAATTGCATTTCCAGATCTATGGAAAAAGGATCCGATTCATAACATCTATGCCAAACTTTTTATTTCCTCTATCAAGAAATTAAAAATGATAAATCAATTTGTCTTTGAAAAAAAGGAAAAGAACAAAAAGGAGATCACAATCTTTAAACTCTACGATCATCCCATTATAAATGTGGAAATTTTGGGATGTATTGTTTCAAGAAAGGAAATTATTGGAAGCAGATTAGAATTGATGGTGGATGATAGCACTGGGATTTTATCTGTTGTTTTATTCGAAAGGAGATTCTTTAGAGAGCAGAATTTTCATTTTTCCGAGTTCAAATTGGGAGATGTTGTGAGGGTGAAGGGAAAATTGACTGCATACAAAGAAATTCTCCAAATTAAAGCGATTTTTGTGACATTGATAGAAGATTCTAATGCAGAAATGTTTCATATTCTCGATGTTATTCAAACAGATAAGAATGTTTATCGAATCCCCTTTATTATAACTTCCGAATTGAAAAGGGAGATGGATTTGAAAAGTTATTCCCAAAGATATAACAAGCATAATTCTCAGAGTTCAGGAGATAGTGCCATATCTTGTTCTGAGAAAATTTTGCTTAATCCTTATGAATTATATCAGATTTTGAAGCCAATCATCTTGATGAAATTGAAAAGGAAAAATGAGAAAGAATTTGGATTGGGTTATTTGATTCAATTCGATGATATCATTCAAATTCTTTCAGATAATGTAAGAAAATTTTATCCCTTCATTTTCTTAATATATGACCATATATTAAGGATAAAGATAAACATTATTTGGAGCCCATTCTCGAGAAAATGATTAATGAAGGAATACTTTATGTGAAAGATACAAGAAAGAAGATATATGAAAAGCTTTCGACTGATATGATCTCTGAGCAAATAATTTCTTTATTCAGTAAGCTCTCTTTTTCAACAATTTTTTCAAATTTCACCTCTTTTTGTATTTCATAGAAAATATGCCTGAAAATGGATTGAATTTCAGGGAAATAGAGATTGCTTTAAAACAAGAAATAAAATTTAAATACTTGAAACAAAAGAAATTGAAGAATGCAATTGAATCTCTCAAAAAATCAAGTTTTATATTCGAGGATTTTGTAGATCACTACAAATTTTTAATTTAATTTTGAAACAAAAATTAAAATAAAAAAAAAAATGAATCTCTTTTTGAAAAAAATTTTGTTCATTTCTTTATTTGTTGTCACTATTATTTCAATAATGTACTTTTCACAGAATCAAAGAACATACAAAAAAAGCAGATTCAAAAGAGATGAGGAATTTTGTGAGTAAGCATATTAAATTCCAATTTTAATTTTTTAATCAACCCTCAAAATTGCTTATCTCAGTATAAAGCAATGGAATTCTACTGAAATCACATTATGTGAATTTATAGAAATTAAGTAAACAATTTTTTTTTTTCTAATTTCGAATAATTACAAATTAAAAAAAATCCAAGCTGCCCAAAAGATGGAAAAATTCATTATCTTCAAGAATATTATTGTGGATCACTCAAAAATGCTGAATGGTTGTCGTGGATTCTCTTTGTAAGAATTTTTTTTCAATCTCCAAAAATTTTCATATTATTTAATATAAAACCAAACCTTTAATTTTTGATTGGATTGATGGATAATAGGGTTTATGGTTGGTAATATTATTCAATTTGATCGCTACAGTGGCAGGATCGCATTTTTGTAAGGGATTGGGAGTTGCCTCAAAGAAATTGAAATTGAGACCAGAAGTGGCGGGGATCACTCTATTAGGTAGAGATATTAATTTTTTTTCTCCAAAATTTTATTCTCTCAAATTTATTTTTCTATTTGAAAGCGTAAAATTCAAAGAGATGAAAAATATAAAATTTAAATTAAATTATTATTTGAATGAAAACACAAAAAGCATTGGAAATGGGGCAAGTGATATAAGGTAAATATTTTCGATCTCTCTTGATTAATATAATTAAATGATTTATAGTGCAACAGTGGCAGGTAATAAAGTTTGATTAAATAAATTTAAATAATAAATTTATTAAATAATAATTATCTTTTTTTTGATATCACTTCATTAAGGAATAATCAATAACGCATTCGAAATATCATATGGAGAGTTGGTAGGAAGTGGATTTTTTGTTCAATCAGTAGTGTTGGCATCAGTTGTATTAATAGCAAAAGAAGTGAAAGTGGACAGACTTTATTTTTTGAAGGACTCTAGTTTTTATATCTTAACTGTTTTGGTTGTCTTAATATATTGTCTTTTTGGAAAAATTACTATCTATCAATCTGCCTCTTTGATCATTTTTTACGTAAATTTATTCATTTTTTAATAGTTCAATGTTCCTCTAACAAAATATTTTTTTTTTTATTTGAAAATTTTTTTATATCAGGAATTTTGATTTTTTTTCATTGTTTATTTTTTTATTTAAAGAAATTTTATTGTTTATTATTTATATTTTTTCAATTATTTTATTTTTTTATTTTCATTTTTTTTTTTCAGTTTTCGTACGTAACACTTTCGTTGTCATTGGAATATTGCAAAGGTTGCAGGAGATTAAAAGAAAAACTCTCCAACACAAAAGAAGAAAGAGAGTTGGAAGAGGGAGAGAACGAAGACAACGTGGAAATGCAAACAATAGAAACTTCTTTCAATACATTAATGGACACCTCCTTAAACAACGACGATAACAGTTATAATGATAAAAAAAATTTAAAAAACATCAATGAAAAATATAATGATAAAAAAAATAATAATAATAATGAAAATAATAACACAGATTTTTTAATTGATAAATTTGACGAAGATAATAATGACGTGTCTTCTTTTTCTTCTTTTTCTTCTTCTTTTTCTCCCTTGTCTGCTTCTCCTTCTTCCTTCAACAATATCCC
Organism: Cochliopodium minus; assembly: GCA_024220525.1. Lineage (NCBI taxonomy): Eukaryota > Discosea > Himatismenida > Cochliopodiidae > Cochliopodium > Cochliopodium minus. The sequence continues at coordinate 34,644 of JAMYWO010000107.1, read as the reverse complement.
TTCGGTTTTCCGGAGCAAGAAGAAAGTAGAGAAGAAGATCGACAGAAACTTCAAAATAGATGTCAACATCCGCAACATCACCTTTGACGACGACATCGATAAAGAGGATGATTTGTACGAAAAAGAAAATAAAGGTTCAAGAATAAATAAAAATCAAAATCGAATGAAAAATGATGATATCATTTTTAACGATAGTGATAACGATAATGATTTTGATAATAATAATAATAATAATAATAATTTTAATAATATAAATTTAAATGATAAAATTCATTTTCATCAAATTGATGAAAATAAAAATGTTGATGAAATAATCGTCAACAGCGAGAACGACGACAACGAAAGCCAAATTTTGACAGAAGAAGAAAAAAACATCGAAAAGATCGATCTGGAAATGGAGAAATACACCAACAAAAAAAAGACTCTCCTCTCTCCCTTCCAAGACGCCATCAGGAAGTTCTGCTCCAGAAACATTTTTCAGATCATGTGGAACGGAATTAACTTGCCTTTCATTTTGTTGACGCATTTCTCCATCCCCCCTTCTGAGGAGAAGAGGTGGAACAAGTTATTGGTTATGTTGGTCCCCTCTGGGTTTTTCCTCTTTTTCCTCTTTTCTTTCGGCATTTTGACTCACACTCTTTATCACATCCCCCTTTTTGTTTTCGCTCTTTTGCTTGGTTTCGTTTTTGCGGTTATTATTGGTGTAAAAAAATAATTTTTTTTTTTTAAAATTTTTTTGAAAAAAATTTTTTGTTATATTATTTAAATCATTTTTTTGTACATATTTTATTTTATTTTTTTCACTTTTTTTTAAATTATTTTAATTTTTTTTTTTGAAATTTTATTTCATTTTTTTTACACTTTTTTATTTTTATTTTTTATTTTTTATTTTTATTTTTTCCTTTTAATAAATGTGAATCTTTTTTACAAATTAGTTTACCACTGAGATACAAAGATTCCCAAGATTCCAGTTATTTTTTGTTTTTTGGGCATTGATTGGTTCGGTGCTGTGGTTATTTACTATCGCAAACGAATTGGTATCTCTCTTAAAAGCTATTGGTAAAAACATTAAAATTAAATTAATTTAAAACTAAAACAAATTAGTTTAAAATTAAAATTTATTCTGATTTAATTGAAACAAATTTAATAAATTTAATAAATTTTAAAAGGTATCATTTTGGAGATTTCGAACATTGTACTTGGTTTGACTGTACTTGCTTGGGGAAGTGTAACTTTTTTTTTTTTTTTAAAAAATTAATTGAATATATTATTTAAATTTAAATTATTTTTTTTTAATTAAAGACTTTGGGCGAGTTTCTATCAAATGTTACTGTCGCACGTAAGGGATATCCCAAAATGGCGATTACTGCGTGTAAAAAAAATTTTTAAATATTAACTTAAATTAAAATAATAAGTTTTTTGAATGAAAAAAGTTTAAATTTACTTTCATTTTAAAAATTAATTTGTTTTATTCCAACTTTTTTTGAAATAGGTTTTGCTGCACCGTTTTTAAATTTATTATTGGGAATTGGATTTTCCGTTTTCTTCAAGACAGCTTCGAGTTTTCCTGTATCATATCCTGTACACTTGGGTAAAGGAGCGATGATGAGCACCATCACTTTGATTTTCTCGCTTTTGTTTACTGTTCTTTTTGTTCTCTTCTCAAAGTTTCACATGAGAAAAACCCTTTCTTTTTTTCTCTACGGTTTTTATTTTACATGGTTGATTTTCTCTATTTTGATTGAAATGGAAGTGGTTTAAAAAAAAAATTAAATTATTTATTTCTATTTTCATATTATATTTTTACACAATTTATCATTTTTTTCATTTGAAAAATAATATAAATATTAAAATTATTTTGCGGAATTTGAATTTATTTGAACAATTGTTTAACAAAATCGATTTTGGCTTTGATAATATCAGAATCCTCTTCTTCTATCACCAAAAGATTGTCAAAATAATCATTATCGCCTCCAAGTTTGAGAGAAGAAGGAAGAAGAGGATCAATAAAAGCGCTGTTGGGAAGAGAGATCACAGGATCATCGTCGACCATCTCATCAGGTGAAGGAGGAACAACAAGAACATTATCAGTAGAAACGGTGTTGATGGAGGGAGACTCAGAGATGAAGGGAGACTCCGAGCAGAAGTATCTTTTCTGGAAGAGGGAAAATTTGCCTTCTTTATTCTTAAGGAGATCTACAAAGTGATTGAAACGAAGCAAAGGATCAACATCGACATCAAAATCAATATTTTCATCATTCATTTTCTTTTTATCATTTTTTTTTTTATCGATTTTATTTTTGCTTGAAATTTTGTTTTTGTTTGAAACATCTTTTTCTGAAAGAAGAGTGCTTTGTAAGTATTTGACAAAGGAAGATTTATTGACGGACAAAACATCAGGAGAAAGGAGAGGAGCGAAGGGGTCCATTTCAACTTTCAACATTTCTCCGCCTTCAGTGTTTTCTTTGTTGAAACTTTTGTTTGGTGTTTTCTTTTGAGGAATTTTTTTGGAAGGTTTTTTGATGGGTCTTGAGAAAAAAAAAGTTTTTTATTAAAAACAATATTTTTATTTCATTTTATTATATTTTATTTTTTAAAATTTTTTATTTTATTTTATTTATTATTTTTTTAGATTTTTTTATTTTGTGTTTATTTTAAAATATTTTTTTTTTACGTGGAATTCTTATCCATGGAAAGAATGAGAGGATTCAAAAGAGGTTTCTTTTTGGGAGAGGAGTAAATAGAAGGAAGATCGTCATTCAAGGGATCAACATTATTAATATTAATATTATTAGTATTATTATTATTATTAGTATTATTATTATTATTATTATTTTCAGAGAAATTAAGAATAGTGTGATATAAAGAGATGGGATGGTTGATATTGTTGTTTTTTGTTGTCTCTTGATGCATATCATCTGAAGAGAGATCTTGCATGGAATCATCTTCCATCTCATCATCCATCAGGATGTCTTGATGATGAATATATCTTGGAAGAGGAACACCCACATTCGAGGAGGATGTTGCATTATCTTTGTTTCTCTGAAATTCTTCTTTAGGGATGAGATTCTTCAATTGAATGCACACATCCGTATCCAATTCTGTTGAATGATGAAAATTGAGGGGATTTTTGGTGGTGTAATCTTCTATGAAGAAGGTGGAAGGCGAAATATTATTCGATAAATTTTGGCGGGAAATCTTATCTTCGAGAAATATATTTTTATTCTTGATATTGTTACTATTGATTATGTTATTGTCATGCTTATTGATATTGGAGAGAAGATTAATTTTTTTTTCTCCTTTCATCATTTGCTGATATTTTTCCATCATCACATCATCTGATTGTTTCATCTCTTTCTCGTGTCCATCATTAAGGATATCCTCTTTGCTTTTTTTTGTTTTTTGTGCATTTGTCGTTGAATTCAATTGCTTGGATACAGAGATAGATGATTCTTTGGAGCTCTTGAATAGATCTTTGATCATCAATTTCAATACATTTTGTTTCTCCCTTTATTTATTTTTGAAGATTTAAAATATCAAAGAAAAATGAGAAGTGAAATTTACATCAGTTCATTGGTTGTTTCGTGGATTGTTTCATTGGTTTTTATAAAATTATATTTGGTCTTATTGGTCTTTTGTATAAAATTTAAAGTTAGTATTGTTGGAAATATAATTAGAATTTTGATTTGAAAAAACAATATCAATCAAGGTGATAGATTTATCAAAGATATCAATATTATTTTGTTCCCAAATGTTCTTTTTCATTTTTTTAATTGTTTTTTTTAAATTCTTAGAAACAAATTAAATTCTTACGAATTTGGTTTGGATCATTTGACAGATTTAGAAGAAAATGGTGTAGTAGGTGTTGCAAAAATTTTTTTAAAGAGGAAAAAGATGACAAAATTAAATAAAAGAAAATGATAACCAAATACCCTGAATTGGAACAAACAAAGAATCAATCAAAAGAAATACATAATACCTTTGATAAAGATGATTATGCCTCCGTTTTTGCTTTAAAGCCACCCAAAAAAGAATTATCAAAGGAAGGAAAACTCTCAATGCAGAAATTGATGGAGGATGGATTCGTAATCATCGAGAATTTGCTCAGCCCTGATCAAATCAAATCAATGATAGAGTCTTTGGATCCCCATATGAATAAAAAAGGAAGAAATAATTTTGAAGGAACAAATACAAATAGGTATGGTATCTTCTTCATAAAGGAATGCAAATATCGAATATTTCTTTTTTAAAAAAAATAAATTAATTATAGGGTATATTCATTACCTGCGAAATCAAGATCATTTGATGTTGCAATAGAACATCCGAGGGTATTGGAATTATTGGACAATATTTTGTTACCTAATTATTTATTGAGGTAATGATTTGTTTTTGTAAAAATGATAGATCCTATTGGATCAATATTATGGGAGTCATAAAAAATTAGGAAATTTCTAAAGTATAAAATAAAATTATTTCATTAAATAAATAGATATGTGTAATCCAATCAACATAAATATGTAAAATTTAAAAATGATTAAATTCCACAAGGGGAAATTTTTTTCATTAAAATAAAAATAATCGAATTAATTAAAATTATTCAAAAAAATAGTGCTGCACAAGCAATCAACATCTTACCAGGTAAAAAAAAATTGATTTAACTCAATTAGCAACTTTTCTTCATTCTTTACCTCAAAAGGGGAAACAAGACAGCCTTATCATACCGATGATGGCTTCATAAATGTTCCTCGTCCACATGAACCTTTTTCTGTGGCTACTGTCTGGTCTCTTACAGATTTCACATCAGGTAAAACTTTGTTTATTGGATCCACTTTCGATGAGGGCAGAAGATCTAATTTTTTGAAAAAAAATAAAAAATAAAAAATAAAAAATAAAAAA
>JAMYWO010000107.1:0-20000 GCA_024220525.1 Cochliopodium minus | reverse complement strand
TGATTGTCATAAGTAGATTTTCCTATTGATGGAGGAACGGAAGAATAAGATGTTATATTTGATGAATAAGAAGAAGGGGGTTGATAAGAATTATTGTAAAGATTGTGAGGTATATTTGGTTCATAATTATGATTTTCATTTTTTGGTTGATAAGAATTATTGTTAATTTCAAAACTGTTATAATTGTTTGAATCAAAATTATTTCCTGATTGATAAGAAGTGGGAATGGATTTTTGTTTATATTTCAATAGATCTTCGGATTTCTGGAGGGGTTGTGTAAAAGTGGGAGGATACCTATTTTTTGTAAAATTTTGAAATGAAATTTTAAAATTAAATTTTTTTGAGATGTTACCATCCAAATTTGGAAGTATTATAAAGGCAACCCTTGTTCCATTTCTTTCCTTTTTTGATTAATTCGATAAATTCACCTTTTTTGAAAGTTAAAAAATTTTGGCCTTCACCATCAAAATCAGCAATCGCCTCCACTATTTCAAATTTGGGAAAGGATGTTTGTTTCTGTATTGAAGTTTTTGGTTTTTCTTTTTTCTTGATTTCTATCTCATCACTTTCATCCAAATTCCATCCAATTGAAGAAGAGCTATCATCTTCATCATCTTCTTCATCTTGATCTCCTTCGGTTTTCTTTTCTTTTTCTTCATTTTCACTATCACTTTCACTTTCATTATCAAATTGGGAATCCTCATTATTGTTGGCAATGGGCATTGAACAAATCCAATCAACAATTTTTTCTAAATCTTCCATTTTTTCGGGATCTTCTTGAATTTTAAATTCCATTTCTTCCCATTTGTAAGAAATCAACAATTCTCCACAATCTTCGTCCATATAATTTGTGATGGGAAGCCAATGCTCCACATTTTCTCTTGAATTTCCGCACATTTCTAAAGTTATATTTGTTGATCCCAGCAATGTCTTTACTTGGCTTGCAAATTGATGATATATCTTGATATCTACATTCCTCCAGGGAAAATATGTTTTCCTTTTTAAGAAATTTAAATAAAATTTTATATGTTGATATATAAAATTTTTTTTTTTACAATAAGAAATTTTGTTCCCAAGATGGATTGTTCCCCCTTTTTGCAGATGTATAGAAAACTTGATCATAAAGAAAAATCTCGGCAAATGCATTGATATCAAAGGATGTTGCACATATTAATCCTCTTGCTTGTGAAATCTTTACATTTAGCCATCCATTTCCCTTCTTTTCAATTTTAGAATTTCCCATGAAACCCATACTGAGAGAAAAACTTTTCTTTCTTGATTCCAATACTTTTGTAGAATTCTCATCTACCTGTATTTTTTGAAAGACCCCCATCTTTCCGATAGATTTATCTTTCAATAATCTTGGAGGAACCTTTTTCTTTGATTTTGTTGTACTTTCCTTTTTGATGGGAATCTGATTTCCATCTAATTTTGTAATTTCATTTTTTTGCTCTTCATCCATATCATTTGGAAGCAATAACAAATATGGAAAGGTAATTGATGAAATAGATAATTTTAAATCAATTATCTCTCCATTTGGATTACTTAAATTATATAGATCTGTTTCGAATCCTAATTTAGAGCAAGCTTTCTTCAAAATTATATGGCATATATCTTCTTTTGAAACCACAAGAGTCATTTGTGAAGAATCAAAAACATTGATGTTTATTCTCATAAGTCCCTGTATTTCCAGAGGAAATGTACTGGATAATCTCAAGGAAGTATCCATTCGTAATAATTATTTTTGGAATTTTTGAATCACTAATATTTTTTTTTTATTTTATTGAAAACTGTGAACAGAAAATTTGGTCGTTTGATTTAAAAAAGAAATTTTATAATTTGAATGGAATTTTTGCGATATTTTTAATTTATCCTTAAAAATTCTTTCATCTTCTCTTTAGTAATTCGCAATCAAACATAGGATCTTTAAATAATCCCTCTTCAAAAAAAAAAAAATTGAAGATTTTAAAAAAATATTTAAAATCAGTAAAATTATTTTTTAAAAAAAAAAAAAAAAAATAGGACCAATTAAGGATGATGGAAGAAAATACAATAGATATGATTGATCTTGAACAACAGATTAAAGAAGAATTTATATTGTTGTTAGAAGAAAAAGATCCTTCTTTTATCAAAAAATTTCTTGTATTTGGAATCAAGCACAAGATTATCTCATTGGACGAAATACCTTCCTTAAAAATCCCCTATAATAATAATAAATTATCACACATTGAAAGTTCATCGCAGGATGACACTGAAATGGACAAGAAAATATCATCTGAAATAGGTTTTTCTAAAATAAGGAATTCTTCATCCAAAAAGAACAATTCAGTCGATATAAGAAGAGAATTAATACATAATAAACCTCCAAATGGAACAAATGAAAATGAATCCGATGATAATTCTCTTTCTAAAATCTCCACCAATAACTCTACCACAAATACAGCCAATCAAAAAATACCTGAAAATCTGAATAATAATATCCCTCTAAAAAAAATCATTGATGAACAATTCAATTCTTTTTGTGAATTTCTTAGATCTGGAGAGGTTGAAGGAGCGAGTTATGAAAATTATCTTCTTCTATTTCAAGATATAGAGGAATATTTATTGATCGAAATTGGGAAACAAAAAACGAGAAAAGCAAGAGAAATTTATGAAAAATTCATCACTCAAAATGCTCCAAATAAAGGTAAGAATAAAGAAATTTAAAATTATTCCCCTCAAAATAAACTTTTTTTCTTCCTCCTTTCAAAATTTATTATTTTATAATTATTTTATTTATTAATTATTAATCAATATTAATTTTTTTTCTTCAATTAATTCCCCTTTAAATAAATAGTGCGAATTCCAAGTGATCTCTTCAAGAAATTTGAACTGATATTCATCAAAATAGATAATTCTTTATTTGAGCAAATCACTCCTATTGTGACAAATAAACTTGCGAGGTAATTTAATTTTTTTTCAATATTTTCTTTTTTTTGAAGGATGATTAATTTATTTTACTTTTTAGCGTCAAATCGAAATTCATTTCCTCCAAGTATTATACTGATGTGGACATTGAAAAAAAGAAACTAGAAAAGATCATTACAACAAATACACCCAGCGATTTCATTGGAGTTTTGAGAGATCATAATTTAAAATTCGAAATAAAGGAAACAGTAAGAGAATATTCTTCAAATAATTAATTAGATTTAGAACATTTACAATTTAATTGATTGACACTTTCTTTTAAAAAACTAATTCAATCTTTTTTAGTTGCCAGAGCAATTGCAATACATCTTGAAAGATGAAGAGCTTTTGTTGAGATTTAGATTGTTTTTAGAAAATTTGTTTTGCGATGATACCTTATCTTTGTGGTTGAGAATAGAGCATTTCATCAAATACTTTGAAGAATACACTTTGGAACAACAAATCGACATTTTGTTGGGTTATTTCAATGATTATTTGAAAGAAGGAGCTATGCATCAAATAGCTGTTGGTTTTGAGCTTCAAGAAGCCTGGAGAGAAATTGTTGAAGTACAAAAAAAACCCTCTGTCCAACAAATCATCAAAATCATCACACAAACCCGTTCTGAACTCTCCAAAGATCTCCACATGCACACTTTTGATTTCATCAGAAGTAAAAACTTTCCTCAATATAATCACTCATTTATACAACCATCTCTTATATTATTTGATATATATACTTAATTTACCTCAATATAATTATTTATATTTATACATCCGGAATTTCTTTATTGAGAAGATATCTAATCCCTTTCAATAAATTTAATTCCCTATAACATTAATTCCTCCAACATTATAATCAATTCTTCAATAATGATAAATAAACTCAAAGACCACAAAAATTTGGTTTGAATTAAATGATTTATATTTAATAATAAATTTAATAAATTTAATATTTTTTCAAAATAGTTGCAAAGGATAAGTCTACAGATACAAGAAAAAGAAAACCAAGACCTTCATCAGAAAGTTTACCAGAAGGAGTACATGCACAATTGGTGAGAATCGTAAACAACAAAAACACTTATAACCAATTTGAATCTTTCTTGGCCACCAAATACTGTGTCGAAAATCTCCTTTGTTGGAAAGCAATTGAAGATTTACGTGCCGAAAGTTATGAATCCAAACGTCGTGAAAAAGGTTTTCTTTTTCACTTCCCTTTCTTTTCATATACTTATTAACATACCCCTTTCTTTTCATATACTTATATTAACATTATTTAATACAACTCCTTTCTTTTCATATACTTATTAAAATATCCTTTCTTTTCATATACTTATTAACATACCCCTTTCTTTTCATATACTTATATTAACATTATTTAATACATCCCCTTTCTTTTCATACTTATTAACATTATTTAATACATTCCCTTTCTTTTCATATACTTATTAATACATCCCCTTTCTTTTCATTTACTCCTTCTATTATTATTATTTTGATTTTTTATACTCATTTAATTCAATTTAATTGAGATTATTAAATAATTTTTATTTTATTTTATTTTGATATTATTAAATTTTAATTTTAATTTTAATTTTATTTTGAGGTTATTTAAATATGTTTTTTGATTTTTTTTTTTTGAATAGCACAAGTATACTTTAGAAGATTTCTTGCATATGATTCACCAGAACCAATTTGTTTGTCAAGTGAACTACAAAGAGAGTTGTACAACATGATTACAAATAAAAAGATATTTTTGGAAATGAAACTTTTTGATGTTGCTCAAAATCAAGTTGAAACCACTCTTCAACCTCTTGTTCTTCAATTCTTCACTCTTACTCAAAAACAAAAACAACGTCTCCTCAAAGAAGCAAATGTTAGCCCCTCTCTTTCCTTTCCCCTTTTTATTTTTCTTTTATTTTTCTTTTTTATTTAAATATTTTTTATTTATTTTTATTTATTTCTTATTTATTCTTTATTTATTTTTCTTTTATTTTTCTTTTTATTTTTATTTAAATATTTTTTATTTATTTAATCATTTATTTATCAAAAAATATTCTGACAAAAAATTTTTAAAAGGAAAAAAGAATCAAACAATTTTCGTTGCTCAAGAAAACAAACAAATTTGACTCATTCATTCCAATAAAACAAAGCTCAAAAAATACACATCTTATCTTGGCAAAGTTGGATGAAGAAAAAAACTTAAAGGAACTTTTCCTCACTTTTTTAACCGAAAAAGGTTACAAAAACAACTTTCTTTTTTGGTCCGAAGCTTACGATATGCTTTGTGAAGTCAACCCAACCAAAAAATTGAAACATTCCATTCGTTTGTTCAAAACTTATATCAAAGTATTCATCACTTCTTTTCTTTTTTAATGTGAATTTTATTATTAATACTTCATTTTTGTAGGAAGGGAGTGAAATGGGATTGAGATTGAAATCAAATTTCAAGAATGATCTTTCTATATTTTATTCAAGTGCCAAAGTTTCGCATGTTTCTGATATTCCACACGATCTTTTCACCAATTTGTTAATTGAAATTGAACTTTCTTTATCAGAAGTAGTAGAGTCTTTTTGGCAAGAACATGAGGATGATTTCTCCCAACTCTAAACTAAATTAACCTTATCTCTTAGGGTTTCAATCTTCTCAATTTTTCAATTTTCTTCTTGACAATTTTTCTGAATTTTTCTTTATTATTATATAATAAAAAATTTATTGTATAAAAATTAATTTTCTTTCCCCTTCAACCTCCATACGTTTGTATATATCAAGATCTTGATTATTTTATGAAATTTTATAATTAAATAAAACAAAAAAAATAGTGATGCTATCATTTTCAAAAGATAAAGAAGGAGGATCAGGATTATTGAGAAAAAACAGTAATAAAGGTATAAAAATGAAAATATCTATATAAATTCAAATCTTTTTTGAATTATAGCTGAATTTGTAAAGGTAATTGAACATTATCAAGATACTCCACAGGAATAGTTAATCAAATATTCTTTAGCCAATTGAATTGAGCCTAGAAGCAGGAAAGGTAAAATTAAAAAAAAAATTGAATTAATTTTTGTTGATTCAAATTAAATTTAAATAATTTAAAAAATTCAAAAGGTTTTTTGGACAACAAAAAAACAATCAAATTGCCTCAAACTTCAAGAACATAGTTGTACTAAATCTTCTATTGGAAGTATCATTTCGAGTGTATAAATGCTTTCTTTTAATTTTTGTTTGAAATTATTTAATGTTTTAAATTATTTAATGTTTTAGATCATTTAATATAATTTTATTTTGATTATCTTATTTTCAACCATAAGGTGAAACCATTGTGGTCAACAAATGGTAGTTCTGTGTACCGGATTTTATTGGTTACACAAGATCATAGTTATGAAGGTATTTATAAAATTATTAATTATTTATCTCTGAATTTATTCAAGATTTAATCAATTAATAAAATATTATAATTTTATATCAAAAAAAAGTGGCAATAGGACAAACAGAAAAAGATTTGTTGCCTTTCTGGGATTTTTGTAATAAAATAGTGGAAATAGAAGTGGAAGAAGTTAATAAAAATGATCAACCTCAGTTCTATCTTTCCATTTTCAACTCTAGATTTGATCAGTTAAACTCTCCTACTGATTTGACTCAAGTTGATGATACTTCGGATTTGTGGAAAATTTCTTTAGAAAATTACAAAAAAGGTTTCCTTGTTATTTAGTAATTTTAAAACCATTTCATAAAGATTTTAAAATTAAATTTGTTTCCAAAAAAATAAATATTTAATAAGATTTCATTTGGATGAGCGATTTTTAATTTCTTCTTCTTTTATTTTGATTTCTTTTTCAATATCTCTTAATTCTTCATTTAATCTATCCCTTTCTATTCTTTTCTCATTTGAATAATCAATATTTGAATAGTAAAGATATCCTATTGCTGAAAAGAAAGCCAATGTTCCGGTTATATAAACCTTTATTAGTTAATATAAAATTAAAAATATGAAATTTTTAGTTTCCTTTGATTACTGATTTTTTGGGCTTTGCAAATAATTCTTTTGGAAGATAAGATCAAAACGATTAAATATCCTGAAATGATTACCAAAATTCAGAACCTTAATATTTTGATGTTAACATGGGTTGATTAGATTGAATCAAATAAAAATACCCTAAATATTCTTGTTGCAACTTTTTTATTGTTATTTTTATCCATTTTAAAAAAACAATTCAATTTTTTTTTTATAAATTTAAATACAAAAGATAGAAAGAGGTAATCTTATTTTTTTGATCTCAAATAATGTATGATTGGTTCTTGTGGGAGGGTGCACAGAGATTTGGAATAGATATGATTGTTTTTCTTCCACTGTCCACATCAATACCTTTTTTAAAAAATTAATAAAAAAAATGTAAAAAAATTTAAAAGGATTTACTTTTAGATTGGATTCCATAATAATGGGAGACTCCGTGGCATAATCTTCTTTCAAAAGAATTGGTGAAAGAAAAGATGATTCTGGGATTAGTTTCTTTATCTCCATGGGAGATTTCACATTTGTGAGAATCTTTTTGAGAGATTTGAAAATCGCTGGTATCATCTTCATTCTCAAATTCTGAAAAATATTAATAAATTTTTTTATTAAATCAAAATAAAATTTAAAAAAAAAATTGTATCAAACCTTCTCCCACAAACTGCAAAAACTCCACAATTTGTTCTTCAACAGAACAAATAAAGTCAGAGTACCCATTTTTATCCACACATCCTATCATCTCGTTCAATAGTTGTTTTGGAAGTCTTCCAATCTTTTCTTGTTTCTTTTCTTTTTTTTTGTTGGTTAGAGGTAAAAAAAAAAATTTTCAAGTGAAAATGAAAATGAAAAATTTGATTTTTTTTTTTTTGGGGTCATTGACACAAATTAAAAGTGGATTAATTTGCATCTAATAAAAAATTATGATTATAATATTTCTTTTGTTCTTCTTTATATTATAATATAATTTTTTATGTAAAAAAATTTCTACTTAATGCTTTGTCACTTTTGAATTCTGAATTAAAAAGGTGAGAAGAATTAGATCGAATAATGAAATTTGATCAAAATAATTTTACGATTCATTAATTCTTTTTGTTTTTCTTCGGTGACATCAATAAATTCTTGTTCAAAATCAAAATAAAATGGATTTTCTGAAGAACAATTGAACCAATCATCTTCTTCCAAAATTTCATCAGTATAATCTTCATTCATGTTCTCCAAGTCTTTAATATATTTCGCTTTTGGGGAAAGGTTACAAAAGAATTTAAATATTTATTGTGAATTTTACCATTCATATATCTTTGGCGCCTTTTGGTACCAGGTTTACCAATATTATTTAATCTTCTATTTATTGCATCTCTATGTTTTTGTTCTTAAATTAAAGATTATTTTAAGATGAAATTGTAAATAGAGACATAAAATTATAATTACTTTTAGGTGAATTTCTTTTTATTGAAGGATAACTGCTGCTTTGAGTTTGTTGTGATCCAACAACACTTTAATTATTTGGTTAATTTGAAAAAAAAAAAATTTAAATTGAAGAGTAATTACAATTTATTAAAGATGTTCATTTCTTGTTGATTAAAAAAATATAAATCTTGTCCTGACATTTTTTCCTTTTCTTTTTTAGAGAGATCTTTTTTTTTTTTATATTATTTTTAATTCAACTGCATGTATAAACAAAAGTATATTATAAAGAGAAAGAATTCTTGGGAAAAAGATGGGAATTATAATAATAAGTTTTTTTGGAGTTAATTTTTGTTTTTGTAAAGATCCCAAAGGTGAACCAAAAATGATGAGATACAAATCTTTTGTAATTAAAACATAATTTAAATAGGGCGTGAATACTATTATAATAAAAAAAAACCAAAAAGATATGTTTAAAGACGGACAAACAGTATTGGTTATCACAGATTCAAAATCTTTACCAATTTTATCACACATCAAATCCCAAATTGGATGTAAGGGAAATCTTGAAATAATCCCAACTTCTGAATTATTACAACGTAAATTTATTTCCCTCTAAATCCCTTTAATTCAAATCTTATAATTACTGACTAAATTTAGCATCATTGGGATTTAAAAGCGAATATTTTGATTTGGTAATGGATCCAGGACTAAATTATCATTCAGACAATATTTTATTTGAATTTTCGAGAATATTGAAAGGGGGGGGAGTAATATTCTTTCAAGAACCCATCCTTTCAGAGGGAGAATTGGGGAAATTAAGAACAAAAGAAGAATTTGAAAGCTGCTTGTTGATTAGCGGATTAGAAATTGAAAAAGATGAGCACAAAACCCAATCTTACGAAAATCAAGATTTTATTCCCCTCCTCGCAAAACAACTTGATATCTCTTCCACTCTTTTGACACAATCTCTTTCTTCTGGGAAAATTAAATTTATTGAATTTTCGACTATAAAAACAGATTTCGAATTTGGAAGTTCACACTCTCTTTCCTTCTCCAATTCCAGCACCCTCAACAATAAAAAAACCAAAATCGGAGAATCTAACAATACCATCACCAACAATACACCTAATTCAAACAACAATAGCAATGTATGGAAAGTGAAATTAGAGGATATGGAGGATGAAGATTTAGATTTTGTAGAAGAGGAAGGTTTATTGTTGAAAGAAGATTTGATCAAAAGTGAAAAAATTGTCAGCTTCGATCCAAACAGCAACAACGATGATTGTGGTCCTGGTACTTCTGGAAAACAAAGAGCATGTAAAAATTGTACTTGTGGAAGAGCAGAGATGGAAGAGGGTGGCAATCAAGTCCCCCAAAAAAAGATCACTTTGGAAGATTTGGAAAATGGAATCGATATGCCTGAATCTTCTTGCGGTTCTTGTTTTTTGGGTGATGCTTTTAGATGTCCTTCTTGTCCCATGCTTGGTCTTCCTGCTTTCAAGCCCAACGAAAAAGTTAAACTTAATTTAAATTAAATCCCTTAAACTTTTTAAACCAAAATTTTTTAATTCATTATTTTTTTGTTTTATTTTTTGGAGAGTTTGATTCTTTCTTTTTCGAGAAGCTTGCTAGTTGATTTGAGAATAGATTTTTCATAAATTAATTGAGTGAGAGCCAGCTTTTTTTTCAAAAGAGACAAAGTGGATGGGGAAGAGTGAATTGATTCTAATTTCTTTTTGTCTTCTTCTATTTTGGTTGGATAACTTCCCAACCATTTTTCAACAAAGAGTTTCATCTTTCTCAAAGCTTCTCTTTCATTTCTCAAAGAAATTTGTCCAATTTTGTATTTTTTAGTTTTTTTGATGTTTTCTTTGTTTTTTTTTTTACATTAAATTTCAATCAACAAAATTCAAAAAAGAAAAATTACCCAAAGAATGAAAAAGAGAAGGGTCAGAGATTTCAGAATTATCCAAAGAAAGGACACGAAAAATAAACAAAAATTTATTGGAAATGTGAGAAGAATAGAGAAGAAAAGATAAATCATTGGAGGGATCAAAGGGTCTCTCTTTAGAATCAGAATGGACAGAATTGTAAAGAATTTTGAAAATATTTTCTTTCTCTTTTGCTGCTGTAATAGATGCTCCTTCTTTCCATTCGTAAATTCCTCTCAAATTATTTCTAATCTCGTTTTCACTCGATATGAACCCGTAACTTTACAGCAATAAAATAAAAAATAAAAAATAAATGAAAATAAAAAATAAAAAACAATACTTAAAAAGAGAGTCCATGCTATTCAAAAAAACGGAGGAGTAGGATGCCTTTTTTAAAGAATAAATAAATTATTTAATATATTATTTAAAATATTTTTTTTAATACGAAGATTTGTTCTCCTTTCTTTATTTTAATTTTGGAAGTCATGTACAAAGTTCCATTGCTCATTTCTGCATGGACTTGTTCAGGTGTTAATCTGTAATTAAAAAAATCGGCAATAGGTATCAACGCTCCTAATTTTTCAAAACAAATATTTGAATATTATTTCTAAAAATGTAAATTTTTTTTTTATTTTTTTATTTTTAATTTTTTTTGATATAGGGTACCAACGTCAATGAGGGAACGGGAAAGGGAGTCACGATATTTGATTCTGAAAATTCTGCTTTTGAAAATGGAATAAGACCAAAAAAGGTTGGAGGGAGTGAGAGGCAAAAGAGAGAGGAGAGGATCTCCTTTAAAAAGAGAGGAAAGGCGAGAAGAAAGAGAAAAAAGAAAATTCCTCTCCTTCTCTATTTTTTCGTATAGCGGAGATTTTTTTAATTCCTCCCTTTCTTCTTTTCCCCAATTGATTGGCATGCTCGCAAATGATTCCAGTGTTGGCAAATGTTTTGTGTATTCTCCCCATTTCACTCCTTCTCCTCCTTCTTTTAGGTAGATGAGGTAAATCAGAAATTCTTCCAAATCTTTAATTTCATCGTAGTAATTCACTATCCTCTTTCCAAATTCGCTCTCTTTTTCATAAAAGGTGGTTATCATCTCTTTATATGTAATTTTAATGAAAAGAAAAAAAAAAGAATTTAAAAAAATTGATAAAACACAAAAAAGCAAAATTTTTATTACGGAGTGGATCACTTTCTATTTTCCTTTCACAAATTCTGAAAAGATTAAAACAACAATTTTGTATTCTTACAATATAAGTTCATTTTCATTTATCTCTTTTGTTGCCAACTTTAAGAGAAATCTGATCATTTGAAAACGATAAGGTTTTTTTAAAAATTAACTTACAATCCCTCTCCCATAATCCTCAAAATCTGCTATTTGAATCGAATTGGAAACATAAGCTCCTCTCTTTCTATACCTAAAAATGAAAAGTGAAATAAATCAAATATTTCTTTTGATTCAATCAAATTTGACCAATCTATCAATTGATTCGATTCATCATGAATGGTCATTGATGTATGAAAAACAATAAAAAAGAATAAGAATAAAAGAAGGACTTCCTTCATTTGTTTCAATTTTTTTTTTTTTATCACTTTCAAATGTCTGGTAAATAGACCAAGAATGGAAAATATCTGAATTTTGATAATACCTCAGAGACTCCCCGGAGCATATTTTGATTTTTTTACAATTTTGTGATCAGAGAAAATTATAAAAATAAAAAAAAAAAAATTGTTTTATTTTAATAAAATACTGTTTATATGAGCTTTACTAATTACGTAAATTATTCAAATCTCAAATGAATCAAAAATTTAATAATCAAATTTTCTAGGATTGGGGATCACATGGAGGAAAATGTTGGGAGTTCTACCGTTTAACGTATTTTTTTTGTCTTTAATTAGAATGTTTATATCATTTTATTTAATTTTTAGACCTTGTTGCGGTTTGCCATGTAATGTTATTGATGGATTGTATTGTTGTAAGTATTAATCATATTATTGAAATCTCCTTAATTAATTGTTTATAACAAAGGTGCTTGTTGGGCTGTTTGTGGTACCTTACTTTTTTCTTTTAGGAAATTTCACAAATAATTAAAATTTTACGATGAATAGGACTTTGCTCATTTTCAAAGTTATTTGCATCATCTGGTAAAAATTCTCTCACTTAAATTCATTGTCTTATATATAAATCTTTTTATAAAAATAATCAGTTCAACAAGAATGTAAAGTAATAAATCATTGTGTATCCGCTTGTGTTTGTTTTCCTTGTGTAGCAGTATGGACTCGTCATAATTTGAGAAGACAAATAGGAATAGGAGGAAATGATTGCATGAATTGGTGTGGTGATATCCTTTGCATTCTTTTTTGTGGACCATGTTCCATATGTCAAATGTGTAGAGCTTTCGAAACTAAATCTTGGGATTGTTTCAGAGCAATCAAAGAACACAGAACTGGTAATTTCTTTTTTAATTGGAAAGTTAAATTAAACACATATTCAATTTTTAAATAAAGGTATGTATGGAGAACCATGGAAGGTATTATCCAAAAATTTTTTATTTAATCAATTAATTTTGCTCATTTCCTCTTATTCTAGTTTATCTATTAAGAACCAAAGAAATTTTTCAAAATTTTTTTCTCGATTGTTCAAAATGCAACAAACATGAAAATAAAAAAATATATATTTCTAAAAAAATAGTTTTTGTTTATTAACTTGTTTTATTTGTATTCAAAGAATATCTTCAATTTATTGATTATATCTTCCGAGGAAATCTTTTTTATTTGAAATCCTGTCAAGAAGCTGAAATTATCGGCCAAAATCTCTTCCGGATGCTTTAAAGTTATTAAAAAATCAATCAAAGCTCAAAATTAAAAAAAAGATTACATGAATGTAGGTTGTATTTTTTCCAACTTTATCCCAAAAAGAAGGAGGGAGATTGGGAGAGTAAATAACAAGCTCTTCTTCATCATCTTCTTCCTCATCAACCATGAAAACATCTTCAAGAGCTTTTTTCTTTCTTGAATAGACCCAATCTTCCTCTATGTTTTTTTCAATCTGGATAAACACTAATTGCACTACACAAATCAAAAAGAATAAAAACAAGTAAAATAAATGAAGGTATTAAAAAAAAAACAGTTTCTGAAGAATCCACTCGTACAATTCTCACTCTTTCCACACATGACAGGCACCAAGCAATGTTCTTCATTTTTTGTAAATTCTACACGAATATAGTGCTCACAAAAAATTGCTTTTTTTTTAATTAAAATTTTATTAAATTTTCGTTTACTAAAAATTAAATAATTTTACCATCCTTGTTTTAAAAAAAAAAGGTGTTGAAGCATTAAAAAAGAGAAAATAAAAAAATACGGGATTGGTCATTTTAACTGATTAAGGCAAAAAAATTTTAAATTATAAAAATTTTAAAAAGTTAATTATTTATTTACTTAATTCAGATGGAAATTCCATTTTTTTTCCAATGGGTTCATATCCTACAAAATTTTTTTTTTTTATTATTTTTTTGATATAATAAATTATAAGAAAAAGAATACCAATAATAGAATAAACTTGATTTTTGGAAAGAGGAGACAAGTTGCGCGAAATGATGTGAAACAGTTCGTGTAAAAATAAATCACTGATTTTATCTACATTCTCTTCTTTCCACTCTACCAAATTTCTGGGAAAGAATATACCACTAAAAAAGAAATTTAAAAAAATTAAAAATTTTAAAAAAATTAAATTGAAAAAATTTTAAAAATTTAAAATAAATTAAAAAAATTAAAAAATTAAAAAAATTGAAACATTTTACTTTTTTCCTCTGCAATATGCAGCTCCTCCTTCCTCTAGTGAACAAAATAAATAAATCACGATTTAAAATTTTATCACCCCAACCTTTTCCTGTCTAAAATATTTTGAATTTTGAATTTTTTTTGTATTTTTTTTTTTTGATAAATTTACTGTAAGAACAAGGTACACTGTTTCGGGAAGACTTCTTAGGTTCAATCTTTCCAGCTTCACCTTTTTTGTCAGTTTTAAAATTATTTTGAATTAAAATTGTTCCAGTTTGAATGAAATAAAAAAATTTTTAATTTTTTTTTTTACCTTTATTTTCTTAATAATAGAGGATAATTGAATTTTATCTTCTTCTTCCCAAGGTATAACTTGTTCGCTTTGGAATTTAGTAAATTCTTGGATGGATATTTCATCGTTGGTTAATAATCTCATACTCCTTTCAATCTTATCAGTGTTCAAAACGAAAACATCTTCATTATTTCCCAATATTTTTTTACCTTTGATTGATAAAAACATCAACTCATTTTAATTTTCATTTTTTTTTTACCCTTTAATAAATGTCAGAAATCAAATCATATTTGCAAAGAAACATTGAAATTGACCTCATCAACACTTTCGAGAGAAATAAAATGATTGTCAAAATATAAAGGTAATTTCATATATTTCATTTGCATTTTTTTTTTTATAAAATTCAATTATTATAATCATGTTGAATGTTATTCAAATTAACATTATATATTGGCACTGATATATCAATGATATATTATATATTAAAATTAATAATTATATAATAAAATTAATTTTATTTAATTTAATCATTTTATTTATTTATTTTGTGTTTAGAAAGATAATCAGATTTTAAAACAATGTTCAAAAGATCAGTGATGAGAGCAATTTGAGTGCCACCCAAAACAAGGTTGATGCCAAAAGGAAAATTGGCATTACCAGTAGCATCATAAAGCCACATTTTCCAAAAGATGGGAGCCAAAACAGAAATGGTGATGAAAAAATTAACGAGGACAAACCCTATCTTTGATTTTTTAAGAATAAAATAAAAAAGTGGAAGCAAAGAAAGCTCTATTTGCACATCTGCTAGTGTTGGATATGATTTGAAGGTGGACATGATTGCCAACATCACCCAGAAGTAAAATGCAGGTCGATTTCTGTTTTTTTTTTTTTTTTTTTTGAATTAAAATTAATATTGAACTGAATTGAACAATAAAAGAATTAAAATATTTTCATAAAATATTATGAAAATGTATTTTTATTTCTTTTTATATTTTTATTTTGTGTTAAGTATTTTTTTTTTTGAAAATTTTTACAAAAAGTTTTCTTTTTTTTTTTATATTTTTTAATTCAAAATTAAAATTTCAAATTTTTTATTTATTTTAAATTTTTTTTATTTTTATTACTTAATATTTTTTAATTAAGATTTTTTTTTTTTTACCTGAGTCGGATAGAAAGGGGAAAAAGAAAGAGGAAAGGATAGAACTGAAAGCAAAAAGCAAAAAAAGTGGAAAAGTGTTTGAAAACCTCGGTGAAAAAATACCAAAACAAACCAATGTTGGGTGTGAGATCCACTATCATCAACTGAGAGTAATATTGAGACAACCATTCCCACTTTCTTCCCATCAACTCATAACTGATAAAAACAAAAAAACTGATACTAATAGCAACCCAAACTAAAAATAATCTTCCTCTGCCTATATAATTATATTGTTGATTTATTTTATTATCTTTTTTATCTTTTTTATCTTTATTATTATTATTATTATTATTATTATCATTATTACTGATATTTTTATTTTCATTTTCATTTTCATTTTCATTTTCATTTTCATTATCGTTATCTTTATCATTGTTTTGGAGAATTAGATAATAGAGGGGGATTATCAAGAGGATTGGATACATTGTCAGATAGGAAGAAAGGGAGATGAAGAATGCTGAGAGGATCACATTTTTGAATGCATGTTTGAAGGAGAGAATTATAAATAGATTATGCACTATTGCCATCGATTTTGACAAACAAACTAAATTCGGTGAATAAAAAAACTAAGTATAATCTGTAGATATTGATATCTCAACATAAAATCCATTTATATTGTTCATTCAATCTAATTCATCATATTATATCAATATATTTGATCTTTTAATCGATCATTTTCTTCAATAAAAACATAAAATAGAAGATATGATATCATTGGTTTATAACATAATGTAAAATTAATATTTTTTTCCTTACTTGCAATAGACCATGGATTGAATAAATATGCTAATGGGAGGATATAATGCAGATTGATTTTTATTTCTTTTTGTTCATCTTTTTTATATTCTTTAGTCTCAACAAAAGAATGGGCTATTTGAGATAAATAATAAGCAATCAACAAATCAAATAGAATAAAAAGAAAATTATAAATCAATGTTTCATATTCTGCCCATCCCAATGAATGTATAGTATTTTCAATCTGTTGGAAAAAAAATAAGAGAATAGGAGGTTGTTTGATAGAATTCCCACTATAGATTGAAACTCCAATCTCGTTCAAAAATAATGATTCTCTCAATCCTTTCCATTTGGTGAGTTGGGTTGATAATTCTGGAAGCCATAAAATCATATCATCAACTTTAAAAGAGAATAATAAAACCCTAATTATCGCCGCTATAATAAAAATGAGAGAAAGAATCATTTTTTTTTTATTTTTATTAATTTTCAATGAGTAAAAGTTATCGAACACTTCTTTGTTCTTCTTTCAACTTTTATTTTCCAATTTCACACAATGAATGAGTAAATAAAAGTATCTTTAATAATTTTATTATTTTAGTAATACAGATTAACTTTGTTCTGACAAAATTAAATTATTTTTTTTCAAAAGCAAAATCAAATCGAATTTTTTTTTTTTTCAAAAAAGATTCTTGTTGGTCATTCTCTCGAGCAACTCTTCGTTAGATCTTCTGATCTCTTCAATGATACCTTTTTCAATGAAAATGGGTTCTTCATCAGACAATTCCAAGGAGATGCTTTCATCGAAATAAATAATTTTTTCATAAGAAAGGTTTTTCATGATGTCAATTTGCTGCAAGAGGTTGTTGATCTCCAACAGTTGAGGCTGGTTGGTGATGAACTTGATCATCAACTCGATTTTGTTGCGGATATCTTCGATCGACAAAATCTTGGTGATCTTATCTGTCTCTCCGTATTCTATGATACATTCCAGCAACTTTTTTATCGTCATGAAGAATCTATCCTTCAACTTGTTTTCCATCTGATAAATACCTGATAAAAAATTATTAAATTAAAAAATAAAAGAAAATAAAAAATGAAAATTAATAAAAAAATAAAAAGTAAACAAATGAAATTTAAAATTAAAAAAATAAAAATTTAATAAATTAAAAAATAGAATTAAAAAATAAATTTTATAATGCAAAAATAAAATAAAATAAAAGTAAAAATAATTAATAAAAATAAAACATTATCAAATTAATAAAAGAAAGATCATTGATTTTACTTGTTTCCAAGGTTTTTTTGGTAGGAAGGAGAAGGTGAGACTGAAAGTCCCTCAAAAGTTGATCATACTTGTCAAACTCGGAAATCTGCTTCTTTTTCTCCTCGATCTGCTTTACAATGCTTTCTGCTCGAAGTTTGACAGACTCTGAAAGAGAATTCAAATTGTTATTTTCTAGAGAAATGAGAACAGATTCTATTTTTTGTTTTTCGATTCTCACATTTTCTAGTTGAGATACCAGCTCCCTTATTTTCTTTTCTATGTCTGATTCTTGTTGGGTGAGAATGTTCAGCTTTTTTTGAAGAAGATTAAACTCGCTTTCTTTCTCTTCTTTGTTTTCTTCGTTTTCGAGATTGTTGGTGTACAATTTGATCTTTAAAATGACAAAAAAAATGATAAAAATAATAAAAGAAATTAAAAAAATGAAAAATATAAGAAATCATAAAAATGAAAATGCAAAATATCAAAAATTTGAAATTAAAAAATTTATTAATTTAAATAAAAAAAATAAAATATAAATAATTTTACAATTTAAGACAAATTAACAAAAAATTATAAAAAATGAAAATGCAAAATATCTTAAATTTGAAACAAAAAATAAAACAAATTGAAAATTGAAAATATGAAAATATTAGAAATATTTAAGACAAATAATAATGTTGTTAAAAAAAAGATGAAATAAATTTCTATACTTGTTCTTCTTGTAAAAGGTTGATTTGTTGGGTAAGGGAATCTTTGAATTGATGAGAAGACAACTCAGAGAGGAGAGTTTTGAATTTTTCCCACGTATTTCCGTTCAAAGCCCAACTGTATTGGTTTATTTGGCTAGTTCTGTTTGGACTTTCCAAATAATCCCATATCGGGCACCAACTGCTCAACAAAACATCTTTTTTCAAAAAAAAAGTTTAAACTTTTAAAAATGAAATAAAATTAAAAATAAAAAAGATATTAAAATAAAAATTTAAAAGATGAAATAAAATTTTGGAACAAACAAATAAAATAATTCAATTATAAAAAAATGAATAATTTTTTAAAAATAAAAATTCAAAGAAAGTTTTATAATGTTAATATTTTTTTTTTTCTAGGTATAACTTTACTTGTAAAATTGAAAAAAAAAAAAAAAATTGATTTAAAAAATAAAAATATAATAAAAATAAATATTCAAAAAGATAAAATAAAAATAAAAAATTTACCAACAATTCCGTTGATATTGTAGACGTTGATGAAAGGTATGTGGCGAGGCTCTCGAATTTTTTCTTTGGAGAAAAAAGAGTCATTGTTGCGAAAAGAAGAAATGACCTGTGAAATGAGTTTTATGTTTTCCTTTTCTTTCACTATCTTTTCATTTTGCGAACAAAATTTTAAAAACTCCGCTATCATCATCGCTTGAGTCTCGTTTATTTCCAATGCATGAATGAACACTTTTTGAATCAGGAATGTTCCTTATTAAATAAAAAAAAGTTTAATAAATTAAAAAAATTGAGATTGAAATGAATATATTTTTAAAAAAAGGATTAGAATAAAAAAATTGAAGATAAAGTAATGGTAATATTAAAATTATTATTTTTTAAATTTATTCTTTTTTTTGGATCAAAATAAATAAATCAGTCGATAAATTGTTAAAAAAAAAAGTTAGATACCAAGGAGATCAGGAAAATCCAGCAAAATGCTCTCGATCAAATCATCAAAAGCAACCTTGATGAAAATCTCAGAATAAGTAAAAAGATTCTTCGTACCATTCCCGCCAAAAAAATTATTATTATTATTAATAATTGGATTGGTAGTGTTATTATTATTTGTGTTTGTAGCATTCTGATCTTTATATACAGCCGTAATATCGTTTTCGGAGATATCGGAATTATCGGAAGATATGGATAACGATTTTTCATAAAAAACTTTGTTAGGAAAAGAAGAAGAAGAAGAAAAGGAAGAAGTTGAAGGGGAGGAGGAGGAGGAAGGTTGTTCTGTTTCTTCGTTGCTTTCTATGTTTTTCACGTTGAGTCTCAGGTACTCCACCCAGTTTCCCCATATCTCGTTTCTTTTCGTTCCTTTCACCTGCAATTGTTCTTTCAATCTTCTTTCTGTTGCTTCCCTATTTTTAAATGTTCAAAATTTTTTAACAATTTATTTCAAATTTTTTCAATTTAAAAATTTTTTTTACAGAGTTGTTTTTTGGATAGGAACAGAAAGAGTCGGAGAACCAGACAAATCAAAATTTTCTTTGATCACTTCCCCGTTCAAAATTTTTAGAACCTATATTTAAAAAAAAGAAATTAAAGATAAAAAAAAAATAAAAAATAAAAACAAAAATAATAAAAATAATAAAAATAAAAATAAAATTAAAAGATAAAAATAAAAATAAAAATAAAAATAAAAATAAAAATAAAAATAAAAATAAAAATAAAAATAAAAATAAAAA
>JAMYWO010000106.1:96468-124294 GCA_024220525.1 Cochliopodium minus | reverse complement strand
TTTTATATTTTATATTTTATATTTTATATTTTATATTTTATATTTTATATTTTATATTTTATATTTTATATTTTATTTCATATTTTATATTTTATATTAATCAAATTTTTTTTTATTTTCTTTTTATTTTTGTTTTTTATTTCAAATTAATATTTATTTTATATTTTCTTTTACATTTGTTTATTTTGTATTTAGTATTTTTTATTTTTATTCGTTTTATTTTATTTTTATTCGTTTTATTTTATTTGAAATTAAAACAGGTCAAGGAGGCTTCATTTACTGCTTTGCTCACCATCACAGAGCCAAAATGTTAGCTCGACTGCATCTTCTAGCACTGGTGGTGATCCTCTTTTTCTTTTTTCTGTTCAGCTACTTTAAGGTATCAGGACACATCAGGTACTGGTCTGTGGCGAGTCTCCCCTTAATCTTCTTCGTAGTTGGTTTGATCCAAGTAAAAAATTTTCAATTTATTTTAATCTTTTTTAATCTTATTTACTTTTATTTATTTTTATTTTTATTTATTTTGTTTTATAATTTGAATTTTCATTAAAATTTAAATGTGTTTCATTAATTTTTATTTTTATTGAATTTGAATTTTGTTAATTCAAACTTTAATTTTGAATAATTAATATTAATTTATTTTTTATTATTTTATATTTTATTTTATACAATTTGGTTTTATTTTTATTTTTATTTTTCAATTTTTATTATTTTATCAATTTTTTAATATTGAAAATATTTCTTACAGACAAGTTTGTGCGGGTTTGGACAGCCTCACTTCAAGAGGTCAGGAAGGTGGGTCTTTCTCATGTTCCTGATACCCATAGAGTTACTCATCATCCTCACTTGCATGAGACTCGACAGTATCATCAAATGGAATTGGTAATTTTTTTTATTCATTATTTTTTAAAATTTATTTCATTTTATTTTATTTTTACATTTTAAAATTTTTAATTTTTATCACCAAAATAGGTGGATTATTACCTCTCCAACTTGGTTCCTTTACTTCATCCTCTCTTTCTTGTTTTTGCTCACTTGGATGAAAGTTCTCAAAGACTCCATTTTTAGTAAAAAGCAGGGTTGTTGCAACGTTCTTTATAGCGGTACACGAAAAATTTTTAAAAAAAATAAAAAAAAAATTAAAAAATTTTTATCTTTTACGAAGGTGTTGCTATGTTGATTTTTTCTGTTGCTATCTTTGGTCCCATCATCCTTTTTCAACTTATGTCCATAATGAGGGCGGAATACCATTGGAAAATTCACAACTGGATCATTTCCATCCCTCTCTTCGTCCAAGAAATTTTCATCTTGCCTTTGTCTTACATGTTTTGGAAAAAATACTATTAATTAATATAACTTTCGATGTGTCAAATTTAAAAAACTTATTTAAATATTATTTTGTTTTTTTTTTTTTTATTTTTCTTCTTTGACTGGAAAAAAGTAATCGATTATATCCTTTGTATCCAAGTGATTGATATCAATCTCTCTTTGTATCTTTTTGAAATACTTTCTCATTTTGCTAAAAACTTCAGAGTAAGATTGTCCTGCCCACATTGTACTGAAATCAGTCTTTCCTTCCTTTTCAAACTTGATTTTCATGGGAGCTATCAATGAGGCAGGTAATGGAAATTTTGGGACATCGTGTCTAATAGGAGTTCCCACTAAAAACTTCATAAAATTATTGGGAATCCCTCTTGCAGGTTTTCCAGAAATTACATTTGTTATTACAGTTTCTTCACTACTATTTACAAGGACATTTCTGATGTAATCAGGAACAGTTGCTTTTTTGAAAAAATTAAAATGGTGAAAATAAAAAATAAAAAATTTTTTTACATGTTTTATCAACCATAAAAGGAGTTCCTATTTGGACCATGGAAGCTCCATTTTTTAAAACAAACTTTACATCTTTAGCACTTTTTATATTACCAGCAACCACAAGGGGTTTGGTAACCTTTCGTTGAAGATGAGCATACTTCAATAAATCAAAGCTGTTCTTCTGGTCTTTAAAATCTAAGATGTCTTTTGACAAAAAAATACCTCTGTGACCACCTTTTTATCAAAAAAAAAAAAATTAAAAATATTAAAAATAAAATACAATTAAAAATTAAAAAATATTAAAAATAACCAACCTGCTTCTAAACCTTGCAAAATAATGAGATCACACAATGAAGAATTTTCCAAAAAATCAATCTCGTCGAAAGTAGTTGCGGAGCAGGCTATCAACGTGTCTTGACTTAATTCTCTTTTGAGGGGACTCAAAATAGATTCGTTAGGCAGGCCAAAGTGAAAAGAAACTATCCTTGGCTGTATTTTTTTGATCACTTCTACGTGATCTTTGTTAAAAGATTTTCTTGCAGATGTTATGTTAGTCTTTTATTAAAAAATAAAATAAAAATAAAATAAAAATAAAATAAAAATAAAATAAAAATAAAATAAAAATAAAATAAAAATAAAATAAAAATAATATAAAATCAAAAAAAAAAATTATTTTTAAAAAAAACTAACTATACCACTTCTTGCTTAATTTTCAAAACATTTTGGTTCCAGTTATCGATCTTTTGTTGACTTGTTTCTGGAGTTTCGTCGAAACAGAAAAAATTCAAATTCAAATGATTGTTTTTCGAATTCTTTTTTATTTCGAGAGATTGTTGGAGAATTTGATCGTTAGATAGCATGGCACAAGGCAACGAACCAATACCTATAATCAGAATAATTTTTTGGTGGAATTGAAAAAAATTAAAAGTGTATGACGTTTTTTTTAAAAAAAAACTTTAATTATAAAAACTTTAATTATTTTCGAAATCCACTCTTCTCCAAAAAATTAATTTTTAAAACTTAAAGGTATATCATGTTTTCCATCGATGGGATAATAATGACATTATTGGAAATGATGTCCAATTAAAATTTCTTTTCTATTTACCTCCATTATTGCAAACAGATAGGGCCAATTTATAATCTTGAACTCCAGCCATTGGAGATTGGATGAAGGGATATTTCAAAGATTGAACTAATTTCTTCATAATTTTCAATTTTTTTTTAATAATTTTAAAAATTCAGCAAAATTTTAAAGGAGGATGTTTTTGGGATTCCTATAGACTAGATTGAAAGATGATTTCACCACCATCAATAACATGAACATTACCAGTGACATAATTTGAAGCTTTGGAACAATAATAAATGGCTGCTGCGGAAATTTCCTCAGGATTACCTTTAGAAAAAAAAAAAATAAAAATTGAAGGAGGAAAATATGTTGTGGGAAGTTTTTACTTTAAAAGGGTGATAATTCAAATAAAAATTTCTTCTGATGAGTTTTTTTTCACTACTTACCCAAATCTCTTGATCAATTTGTTATTTTTCAATTTATCACCTGATAGATCAACAAGTCCCTTTGACATTTTAGTGAGAAAGAATCCTGGGGCAATGCAGTTGACATTGATGTTCTGTGGGGCCAATCTATTGGCCAATGATTTGGTCAATGAATGCACTGCGGCTTTGGAAGTTGAATAAGCATAAATATAGACAGGAGATTGCTTTAAAAATTCGACATATTAATTTAATTAAAAGATATCAACTTTTAAAGATAAATATTTGAATGGATAGATCCAATTTGAGTGATACATCAAAAAATATAGATTTTCTTACAATGCCCGTGATACTTCCAATATTCACAACAAAACTTTTGTTTTCACTATCTCCATTCTTCTCTAATAGTGGAACAAAAGCAACAGTAGTATAAAACAGGGATTTGAGATTCAAATTCATCACTTTGTCCCATGCAGATTCATTGTAGTCATTGAGATCTGCTCCCCATGTGGCACCACTGTTGTTTATCAAGATATCAATTTTTGGAGTCTTTTTGGAGACCTCTTGTGCCAATCTATCACATTCTGATTTCTTTCCGAGATCTGCAGGGATGGGAATCACTGTTCCTCCCAATTTGAGATCATTGATCTCCTTGGCAGCACTCTCCAATGCCTTGATATCTCTCGAAGAGATATAAACAATAGATGCCCCATTCTTAATCAATCCCTATATAAGCAAAAAATCTTATTGATAAGCAATATAGATCTTGAATAATCAATTATACCTTTGTTATGCTCAATCCTATTCCTCTTCCTCCACTATTGAATAATAATTGATGTAAAATTTTATAGAATTTTTAATATACCCAGTAACAACAGCAATTTTTCCTATATCAAGAGGATAGAATATCAATAAAGATTAAGAATCCAAGTTCTCAAGATTTACCTTTAACACTGAATATATTGTTAATATCAAATTCACTCAACATTTTCTTTATATTATTAAATAAAAAAAAAAGGGGGAGATCATTTCAAGATGAAGTTAAATTTTAAATTTTTTCGCGAATGAACAATCACTTTATTTTTATCACATAAATATTTGAAAAATCCTGATAAATAGTTTAAATGGACCATTTTGGAGTTCTCAATTACAACACAATCTGGCTGGTTTTCCATGATGTCTCAACTCTCTTAATTCTTGGGTTTGCCCGCAACAGCAACAAAATGCACCAAGGATCAAATCAGAGCAACAACCTCCCTATAAGATTAAATGAATATATTACATATCATATAATTTCCATTTCATTTTTACCTTTATTCCAAATCTTTTTCTGCGATAGTTAATATCGATGATTAAATTTTTTTTTGTATCTTATTTATTTTATTAAAAATTAAACCTTATCTGTTTTCTATTCGAACACATAGCACATATAGGAAGGAATATAACGCACAATACCTATTGATAGATCAAAATTGATTTTTTTTTTCGGAACAATCCAATTTAAAAATATATCCTTACATCACAACAATCACAAGATTCCCTATCATAAATCAAAGCCCTCATTTTGCATTCTTGGCAAGGGCAACACCAAAGCGAACAGCAACATGTTTTACAATCACCACAACAATTACATAGTTCATATTTCCTTGATTGATGCAATAGGATTGATGATAAGGTGGAAAATATCAGAAAATGAGAAATTATGGAGATTTAACTCTTAAATATAATAAATTTTACCATTCTTTGAAGAATATTGATTTAGTTTTGTTTTCCATTTGATCATATTAAAATCTTACCCTTATCAAGACTCATTTCTTTTCCACTTCTCCTTTAAATAATTTTTTTTTTTAATTTTTATTTTATTTTTTAACTGTATTTTATTTAAAAATAAAAATGAAGATAAATCTCAAAGGAAAGCTAAAATGGAATTCAAAATCCAAAAATATATTTTTAGGATTTATCCGATTTTATTCAAACCAAAAGAGGAACTTGGAGGAACATTTACCTATCAATTTTTTTGAGAAAAATGAGAAAATATCATTGAAAAGGAAAGCGAATGAAAACAAGTTATACTATGTATTCATCGATGGTATGATATATAAATAGATTTGTGTGTTATTATAATACATTTTTTCAGGCCCAACTGGTAATATTTTCCTGAATTTAAATAATTTGTTTCTAATCTCTCTACTTAGGAGCTGGAAAGAATGAAATGAAATGGAGATTAGATAAAACAGGATATAGGACATTCTCAATACCCTATTTATCATTTTATATAGTAATAAATTTTTTCAATTTTAGTAAAAATGATCATAATCAATCGTATATTATATTAAATCAACAAAAGAATAATAAAGAAGCACGTAATGAAGAGATAGGGAAGAAATATGTTTCAGAATTGTTTAATGTGGTGAATGATCTCGGGAAAGATTTTAAAAATGGAGGAAAATTTAAAGATAATCTGGTATTTATCTTGAGGTAAAAAATTAAAGAATCCTCTTTAGATTAAACCCGATTAATAATTTCGGAACTTATTTTAATCTTTAATAACCCAAGATCTCCTCTTTCTCCATTTTTGTGTGGAACAGAAAACCTCAAGGAATTTTGTCTTCAACAAAATAACAATCTCCGCAAACAAATTGACGATCAGTTTTCGATTATCGTGACCATGCCTGACCCCCTCAAGCAGATTTTGAGAACAAGTGAAAGAATTCATCTTGAATCAGATCAAGAAAGATTGAGTGTTAGGTAAAGGATTTTAAAATGAAAAATCCCAAAAAAAAATTTTGAAAGAACTTTTTAAATTTAATAATGTTTTTTGATTATTTGCTCACTTTTTTTTTTCAGAAAAGATTTATTTAGAGAAGATGATGAGGAATTTTTGTTGAAACAAAATGAGACCTTTCACAAATTCATGGAGAATAACCCTGATATCATTGATAGAATCCCCAGCACTGGTGTTCTGTTTTCTACCTCTACAAAACAAGCAGTCGCCAACCTTTTGTCAACAGTTGATGTCAAGAAAATGACTTTTCCATTGATTGATTGATATTCTTAGAAAAAATAATAATTTAAATTTATACAGATTATTTTATTAAATTTTTTTTTTTCTCATCAAAAGTTGTATGTGTTCTTTTTGAGATTGTTTATATTAACATATTTTTCAAGATTGGCCATTTCCAAACTCTGAATTGAATTGAATAGAGTGTAACAGAGGCACTCGTAAAAGCGGGACCCTAGATATAAAATAAATAAAAATAATAAAAAATTTAAATTATTTCAAATGATATAACCTGTGACAGGTGAGATGCTGAAGATTTGCTTGATCTTCCAGTTTGGCAAGACGTATGCCACAACATTTTCTTGGGCAATACAAGTTATCAAAGAATGACAATTCAACAAAAATCTACTATCTCCCAACCACTCCCCCGCACCTGAATAATATTAAAAAAATTAGTGAATTTAAATAAAAAATTTAATTGATATAAAAAAAATTTTAAAGTATAAAACTTTACCTTTTTCGCCCAACAAGTGAAGCTTTCCTTTTGGTGTTGTTATGTAAATCTCACAAGTACCCTTGCTGATATAGATGATCTCTTTTTGAGAAGGGAGGGTGTTGACCAAGACGTCTCCCTTTTTGAAGTTTTTGCGAAACTTGTCTTGGAAAATGAGGTTTTCGTCTCTGGGTGTCAAAACTTCGACGGTGCTATCTTTTATCACTTTTTTTTCCAAGTTGAATGGTTTGGGAAGGACATTTGACAAAGAAAAAGACTTCATAGGAAAAAAATAAACAAATAATAATATGAATTTTTATTTATATATATTTTTATTTATATATATTTTTTTATTTTATAATTTTTTATTTTTTATTTTTAAGACAAAATAGAAAAGTAAAACAAAATGTTTTTTTTTAAATTATCTTCAGTTTTATAACAAGTTTTAGTTTTATTTATTATTTTTATTATTTTAGTTTTATTTTTATTATTTTTTTATTATTTTAAAGAAAAAATTTTAAAAAAAGGTTTACTTTGTGCAAGTTTTCTCTCAGATCTAAAGGATCGCTCAGACTAGTTTTGGAATTACTTGCCTTAATAATGGTGTTGATCCGGCCAGTGAGATAGTTGAGGATGCGCTCATCATTCGGAGAATAAAACTTTTTCTTTTTGGGCTTTTCTTTGTCGTCGTTGTAATGGAGAGAAATGTGGTCCTTGTATAGCGCCACCTTGATTATTTGAACTATTTTGATTGACCAATTTTCTAGGGTTCCCATAAAAGACAAACTGAATTAAAAATATTTTATTTATTTTAATTATTTTAATTATTATAAAAATATTTATTTATGTTTTTTTTGTTTAATTAATAATTTTTTAATTTTCATTTATATTTTCATTCATATTTTTTATTTGTTATTTTTTTTATTTCAAATTTTTATTTCAAATTTTTTATTTCAAATTTTATTTTTTATTTTTTGTTTTATTTTTTATTTTATTTTTATTTTTATTATATTTTTATTTTTTATTTATTTATTTTTATTTTTTATTTTTTATTTTTTATTTTTAATTTTATTTTATTTTTTATTTTTTAAAATTATTTTATTCAATTGTTTCATTTTTCTCTGTTTTTTATTTTTTAATCATAACAAAGGTTACGTGGGAAAACTTTATTTATCATTTTTTGAGTCTTTTCAAGAATATAACTATTGATCACAAATTCATCAAAAATCAGTTTCTCAAAGTTTTATTTTGTAAGAAAAAAAAAATTAAAAAGAAAAATGTTATTATAAATAAATAAAATTAAATTTAAATATTCAAAATATTAATTAAATTAAAAATAAATTAATAATAAAAATAAATCGTTGATTAATTTAATTTTTTAATAGGTAAAAGCTTAGAAGAAGAGAATGTACATATTTTTAATTTCGGAAAAGCATTTTATTGTAAATTTTTAATTATTATTATTTTATTATTTTATTATTTTATTATTTTATTATTTTATTATTTTATTATTTTATTTTTTTATTTTTTTATTTTTTTATTTTTCTTTATTTTTTTTATATTTCATTTTTTATTTTTTTTTATTTTTTATTTTTATTTTAAACAGGGTTTCCTTTACATGAAAACTTGGAAAACTTCATAGAACAAGTCCACAATTTATTTTGTAAAATTGCTTTTCATGGATTTCAAACTTCAGAAGAGGCGAATAAGTTGCTAAAAGAAGCAAGAGAAGGCACCTATCTAATAAGGTTAAAAAAGATCAAAGAAAATATTAAAAAAAATAATGATTAAAAATAAAATAAAATAACAAAAATAAAATAAAATAAAAAAATGAAATAAATGAAATAAATTAAATAAATGAAATAAATGAAAAATAAATAAAATTATACAAATAAAAAAATATTGAAATAAATCAATGAAATAAAATATATGATTTAATAAAAAAAATAAAAAAAATATAAAACGAAATTAATGATTTAACAAAAATAAAAAAAAATAATAATTTAACAAAAAAAAAAAAAATTTATTTTTTAAAATAGATTATCTGACAATGCACCAGGATTCTATTCCATTTCGTATGTCACCGCAGAGGAGAAAGTGGAGCACTTCAGGGTCTCCTACGAAAAAACCGTGTTCAAAATGAAGGACAAGATGTATAGTTCCCTCAAAGATCTGTTTGAGAGCAACACCAATCTTTTCAAGTTTCCTTTGGCTGGCAAGTATTGCAGTTTGGTTGAGGAGTATAATGTTTCCATCAAACATGACACTGTTCCTTACAAACCTGACCTCAGTTTTTCTGGTGTTGTTAATTATTCTTCTTACAAGTTTTACAACTAAAAATTAAAAACTTTTTTATTAAATCTCAACATTTTTTTTCATTTAAATAAACTTTAATACTTCAAAAGAAATAACTAAATATTTATTCTTGTTTCTAAAAGTTTTATTTCAATTGTTAAAAAAAACTTTTATACTGCTAAAAACAAATTAATACATGTTGGTTTAAACATATTAATATTTTTAATTTATTTATTTTTTATTAAAGTTTAAAATATTTATTCAAAAAACAATTGAAGTTAATTTAGACAGATAAAAAATTTTTATTTTTAATTTGAATAAAAAAAAAAATTGAGAATTCTCTTTTGTGATATATTCTTTTTTTTTATGCTCAATCAAGTGAAAAAGTCTAGAACAAAGATTTTGGAGGATTTGATCGAGGGAATCAGAACAAAAGAAAAGTATGAATTGAATACTGAAATGGATTTGAAGGGAATGGTCGAACCTGAATTGAAGAGATTTTTAAAAGAAATGAAAGAAATAGATGAACTCAAAATTATAGATCATAAAAGTACATTCAATTGTTGTATAGATGAATTTTTGGATTATATAAAACATTCAAAAGCAATCAAATCTCTGGGGTTAAAGGTAGATAGTGATAATAAAGAGAAATGGGAAAAATTCAGCGAAATAATAAAATCAAATTCCACTTCGATTAAAAAATTGAATCTCTTGTATGACAATAGTTACCAAGATAAAGTGGAGATAACAAAAAACATAATGATATCAATGCAACATAATGATAAGCTCAAAGAATTGAAACTGATCAACTTGGAGATCGATAAAAACTTTTCCAAAGAGATTTCCCTTCTCCTTTCAAAAAACAAAAACATAAATTCTTTTGGCCTGGAAATGACCAATTTTGATGTATACAAAGAAAAAAACTTTGATTTCGCTCCAATATGTGAAGCATACAAGAAAAACAAAAACTTGACTTCACTTTCATTGTACTTGGGAAATGAATGTTTAGATGAATGTATCCTTAAAGTTATAGGAGAAAGTCTCCTTGAAATTGTGAATTCTAACCCTCATTTCAAAAAACTTTGCTTGGAGAATTTTAGTCTTAATCAAGTACACCTCTCTTCTCTTTTTAGTTCCTTGAAAAAACATGCATCAATAACTTATCTGAGGATTTTTTCCGTTCCCCTAGATAATCACAAAAAAGAAGTAAACGAACTTTTAATTTCAAGTAAATCTCTTAAAAAATTGTAAGGAAAAAAAAAAAAATATCATTAATATACATAAAAATTTTATGTTTGCTTTTATTTTTTTTTTTGAAGGTATTTTATGGATTGCTTTTCTGGACCAATGGATTTTCTCAGAGATGGACTTGAAAAAAACGTTTCTTTGACACATCTTGATTTTTACAAGAATGATCGACAATCAATTCGATTGATCACGAATTTGTTGGAATATAAGAAATATGAAGATATTATCATAGATTTCAATCATCTTGATGAAGAATTGTATTTATTCTTCGAAAAATTAAAGAAAAATACTTTTTTAAAAAAACTGGAAATTCACATCCAAGTTGAAGATCAGATAAATACTTGGGATTTCTGCCTGGAATGTTTGAAATCAAACAATACTCTTCAACATCTTTCCATCTATGGTCACCCTTTTGAAATTGGAAAAACTGTGGAATTGTTGAAAGCAAACCATTATCTGACATATTTACAATTTCAGAATTACAACTTTGTCAGTTTCAAAAAAGATCATATTCTACCTTTCCTTTCTTTGAACCAAAGAATTTCAAGAAAGCCATGTTGGAGCATTGTGAATCATTCCTCCTTTGAGGATCTGTTCAGACAGAACGTTGTTGCAATTTTGATTTGTTTCAACATTCTGTTGACGAACAAAACGCATTTAAAACTCCCAAAACCTTTGCTGTCCAAGATTTTCAATGATTATTCTATTCATTTTTTGATTCAATTGAAACAAACAATCGTTCCTTTTTCAACGAATATTTAAAAAATAAATTTTCAAAATAAATAAAAAATTGAAATTCTACAACAATCTTCAAATGCAGGTGACCCTTTTTATTTTTATATCAATCAAATTGTAATTCTTCAAAAGGGAAATGAAAATGACAAAATAGAGGATTTGATAGATAGAATAAGGAAGGGAGATCAAATCATTGTATATAATTCAGATCTTGAAGGGAAAGAAGAACATGAATTGAAGAGATTACTCAATGAAATGAAGATAATAGATAAAGTCAAAACCTTTTGTCTTTCAGAGATATTCGATTGTTGCATAAATGAATTGATGGATTATATAAAACATTCAAAAACACTCAAATCTCTGAGAATAACGATAGATAGTGATAATAAAGAAAAATGGGAAAAATTACGTGAAATTATAAAATCAAATTCCACTTCAATAAAAAAACTTGAACTTATCGATAAAAATAGAAATGAGAAATCCAAAGAAATTGTCAATGATATATTGAAATCGATGGAATATAACGTTAAGATAAGAAAATTGATTTTGGTTGATTCAAAATGGGATCAAAACTTTTCGGAAGAAATTTCTTCTTTCCTTACAAACAACAAAATTTTAACTTGTTTTGGCATTGAATATTCCAACTTTGAAATTAAAGACGAGGTATTCGAGTTTGCGCCTGTATGTGAAGCATTTAAGAAAAACAAAAATATAACAGCCATCTATTTAGTTTGTGAAAATCATAAATTGAGAGAAACCGTCAGTAAAAACATTGGAAATAGTATTTGTGAGATTATTGATTCTAATCCCAACTTTAAAAAAATTTATTTTTATTTTATCGAACTAAATATGCATCAAATCAATTCCCTTTTCTATTCCCTCAAAAATCACAAATCAATCGCTAATCTTTTTTTGGTTTCCGTCACCACAGTCAAGAATGAAATTTTAAAAAAGAAAAATAAAAATGTAAATGAATTTTTGGCTTCCACAACATCTTTAAAAAAATTGTAAAACTTTTTATTGTTTGTTTCTTTAGTCTATAATACTTTTCTTTTAAAAAATTAAATAAAAGGACAATCGTAAATACTTATCCAATAACCCTGAAATTTCTCTCAGAAGGACTTTTAAAAAATAATTCATTAACTCATCTGGAATTATTTGATTTAAATGCTCTAGAAATGACATCTCATATTACATCTGTTTTGTTGAAAGAAAAGAAATTGGAAGTTCTTTCTATTTATGAATCTCTTGACTTGGAAGGATTAACATTGGTTTTCGAAATTTTGAAAAGTAATACTCATTTAAAAAAGTTAAATATTGAACTGGATTATTACAATGAAATCAAAAATTTTGACTTCTGCTTTGACTATTTGAAACAAAACAATACCTTGCAAAGCCTATCCATTAATGGAAGTTTTGTTGATATTGATATTATCCTTGATTTTCTCAAAGTCAATCATTCTCTTTCTCAATTAAACTTTAAAGATCTTAATTATACGATAGCTAAAGTAAAATTGAAAGAAGATTGCCTTTCCTTAAACAAAAGAATTTCCCAAATCCCCTGTTGGAGTTTTGAAAAGCATTCCTCCTTTGAAGAAGAATTCAAACAAAAAATTGTGATGACTCTGTTTTGCTTCAAGATTTTGTTGAGAAAGAAGTATTTAAAACTTCCAAAACCTTTACTTTCCAAAATATTTAACTATTGCTCGATTGATTTTTTGATCAAATTAAAACAAAATGAATTAAGAAAAAATTAAAAAAAAAAATTGTCTCCTTTAAAAAAATAAATTTAAAAATTTGAAAAAAAATTAAAAAATTACAATTTATTAATTTTAATATTTAAGGAAAAAGCATTTTGTATTTTGTTAATCAAATGATCCAATCTCCTTCCCCATCGTCGTCTTTCCCAACATTAAGAACCTCTTCAAAAGTAATTTTAGAGTAAGACTCAATAGACTTTTTCTTTCTAGTCTCTCTCATCTCCTCCAAAAACCTCTCCATCTGCCCCAAAAGAACAGAATCAACCCAAAACTCATTGTCAGAATTAGCTCTCACTTCAAATTTATTTTCAAAAAGGACGACAAAGTCAGTCTCTCTCACTTTAAACTTGAATTTTAATTTTTCCTCAAGAATTTTTTCCAAGAAAATATTTTCGTCACTCAAAATTTGTAAATCACCCAATTCGCTTTCCTTACAATTATACCTCAACAAAAAATATTGAGTTACGTTTTGCCCTTTACCCATGAAAATATTCGCAAACTTCCCAACAAAAGTTCCTTTTGTGGAGATGAACGCAACTACTTTTTTGTTCGTATCAACAATAGCTTCTATTTTCAATTTTGAACCCAAAAATAATTCCTCCTTTTTTATTCAAAAAAAAAAATTATAAAATAAAATTTTCAGTCAAATAAGTGAAATTGAAATAAATTTTTACATTCCTCAGAAATTTTTTCTTCAAATCTATTTTCAAAGAATTTTCGTATGAATTTCCGTTCCAATCTCCTTTGAAAACTTTTTCAAAAAAATTAGTTTTTTCCATGTCAAAACATCCTTCATTCTCTGGAATGCTCCTTACTGTTTTCTCGTCAAATTTGAACTGATAAATTTTGGCATGTTCCACAAATTTCTTGTTGGAAATTTTAGTGAATAAGCAGACCACTCTTTTTGTTTCTTTTTCATTTTCTATTGGCTTGATGGTGATTCGGTACATCAAAAATAAATTTCCTTTTTCATCCATCACATTTTCTATCTTTTAAAAAAATAATATTTTAATTTTTCTTTTTTCAAAACTTTTTTTTTAACCAAATAAAAATCTTTGATTTCATTTTGACTTATAAATATCTTTAATGATTCTATATATTCTTTTTTATTCATCCTTGTATTGTATTCTATCTCATAATTATCTTTTTCTCCAAGATATTGTTTCTTATTATCGTACATTATTATTTCTATTCCCTCAGAGACCAAATCTTGTATCTTCATAATCAATCCATCTTTATCTTGAAACGTGGATAATGTCAATTCATCGAATATTGATATTGAATTGCAATAAATCAATGTTGTGAGAAATATAAAAAGAATGTTTTTGAAAAATATATTTCCCATTTTTTTTTATAATCTTTTAAACATGACAATGAGGTGATTTTCAAAGAGAATAGTGATTGAAATTTGATATCCTTTCTTTAGTGAAAAAATATTCAGTTAAAAAAAATATTATTTTTTTTTTGTTAAGCAAAGAAAATATCACTTGTAGATGATCTCAACTTGATAAGAATATGTAATTGTGATGTTTTTTAATTCAACCAAATTATAGAGAAAATATAAAAAAAAATCAACCCATTATAATGATGAACTCTTTCAAAAAATCATTCAAGAATAAAAATCTTGAAAAAAATATCACCAAAAAATTGTTCCATAATAACAGCATAAAGAAGAATATCTTCAATAAATTTAAAGATGCAAATCAAAAATATTTCAAACTCATTGGAAAAAGAAGAAATTCTTCTTTGACAGTATCCCTCGATAAAATTGCAAACAATATCCCTAAATCTTCTCTTTTATTTGTTGGAGGTTTAAAAAACAAATTTTTTTCTTTCTTTTATAATCCCATTTATTTATACTTATTTTCTATTATATAGCTGCATCTGGTTTGGGATTAGCTGCATTAGTAGCATATGGAGCTTCTCAAGAGGTAAAGAAAAAAATTTATAATTCTTTTGAACTATTCAATTAAAAAATTCTTTTATATATAAAGAATATGAAGTTATATTGTACAGTTATTCACTTTTAATCCTTTAATATTTCATATTTATTCTTCATCATACAAATAATTATTAAATTTATTTTTATTGATTTCATTATATATCCATCTTTCTGCATTCATATAACCCATTGAAACAATCTTCATATCCAAAAATTTTTTTGAAATATAAACTTATTTTTTTTATAGACAAAGACATATACTCAAACTCAAGCAGTAGATATGTATGGAATCCCAGTAGCACAAGAACAAAAATCAACAAAGAAATATAGCAGCGAATTGAGACAAAAGCTCTTCAATGCTTACGGTTATTTTGCAGCTTCATTGGGATTGACTGGTGTTGCAACCGTATTGATGGCCAAAAGTCCATTGGTCTACAGAATGCATCAAAATCCATGGGCATTCTTTGGAGTGGGAGTAGCTGGAAGTATTGCTGCAATGATTGCTACCTATTCTATCGATTATCACAAAAATCCAACCCTCAAACATCTTTCATGGGCTTCATTGATTGCTTTGGAAGGATTTGCTTTGGCTCCTATGACCGTATTAGGCAAGAAATTTCGATTTTTTTTTTTTTTTTTATTCTTGAATCCTCAGATTTTAAAAAAATTTTTATCACCTTTTTACGAAATTATTAATTTCACCCCAATTCTTACCTATTTTGTTATTTTGTTTTTATATGCTTACTTTTTTCTTTATTTTAGGAGGTCCTCTCATCATGAATGCTCTTGTTGGTACCACTTGTATCGTTGGATCTATTTCTCTTTTGGCTGCTGTTTCCCCAAGTGATGCATGGAGACAATGGAGTGGAGTTTACGGTAATAAAGTTTATAAGGATTAAATAATTATCTTTTTCATTTATATTTCACTGTTATTTTCACGGTGTTTTTCACTATCTCTGAAATTTCACTTTTGGATTCAAGATTCTTAAATTTTTATTTTTTTTTTATTATTTTTTTCCACAATTTTTAGGTGTTGGTCTTGGTGTTCTCATGGGATCTTCCATTGGTCTTGCTTTCTTTCCTAGATCCAATATTCTCTACAATGTCTTCTTGTATCTCGGTTTGGCAGTTCACGGTTGGGGTGTCTACAGAAGCAACGGTAGAATCATCGATCATGCAAACAGAGTTCCTATGCATATTTTTGATCCTATTAACGAAAGCATCTCTTTGTATCTTCACACCATCTCCATCTTTGTCAGAGTTGTCATGATGTTGATGAATCAAAAGAGAAAAAATTAAAAGAAAAAAAAAACATAAAAAATCTTTTCATCCCTCTTTTTATTATAATTATTAAAAATCTTAACTTTATCCCTTTTTTTTCGTAATAGAACTTTTTGCTTTCATTTTAAACAATATTTACTTTTCAATTTTTTTGCTCGATCAATTTAAAATTTATATAATAAAAATAAAAAAAAAATCATTTCAGATCTTTATTATTTTAGAGAGGATTATCCAAATTCTAAAATAGGCCTTCTAAAACTATCAAACTAAAAACAAAAATAAAATCATTTCATCAACTCTGCAATAATAATAGATAAATAGAAATACCTCCATAAAATATATTTTTTTTATATTCAAAATAGTTTTTTATTGAATAAAAACAAATATATACACAATCAAAACATAATTTAGAGAAAAACAGAATCACCCAAAACAAACAAAAATTTCTCATAATAATTCAAAGTCATTACAGTCTTCTAATTTGAAGATGGAAGAAGATTCTGATGAAAAGACTGAAGAAGATAACAATAAACCAACAAAAAATAAGAATAATAATTCAAATAACGTATCATACGATGATTTATTGGATGAAATAGACGAGATTAAACATATAGAGAAAGACAATCATTTATTCAAAACGAGGAAGCGAATACAAGTGGATAATGAACCCAAAATGTCGAAAAAAATTAAATCAAGAAACAATAACAATAATAATGATCATGAGAATAATATCAACAGCAATCCTAATGCATATGCCAAATCAAACAATAATAACAATAATAATAATTTCAACAATATGAAAAATAATAATTTGGGTATAATGACGAGGAAGGGGAATAATAATCTCTCTCCAAACTCAAATACCTTTTCTTCCCCATCAAAAAAGAGGGATAATTCTCTTTCTCCAAAGTTTAAGCGAGATAATTCCTTATCTCCTTATAGTTCAGAGGAACAAACCCAATTGATAGATAATGATTCACCTGATATGGATTCCACCCAGCTAATAATTGGAGAAGGGGATTTATTAAAAACAAACACAATATTTATAGGAGACAATGAAAATAATTTATACAATAAAAGGAATATGAATGACAATAATCATAAATCACATTATTCTTCATCCAACAATAATCAAAATCATAATTATAATAATATATCAACGCAACAAAAATATACTGTCAATAATAATAACAATAATAATGATTTGATAAGGAATAACACCATCTTGTTTGATAAGAACAATAATGGAAATAATATTGATATTAATCTTCAAACAACACAGAGATTGGAGGACATTCGAAATATTCATACCAATTTGAATCAAAGAAGCCAAACCATCATTTCCAATAGGGATAATATCAAATATTTGGAACGGAATGATACTCTTCCCTTCAAAGAGAATCAAATAATCAAAAATGGAGATTTCTTTGATGATCCTTATTCCAATTTGGACAAAGATACCATTGAAAGTCTCAGGAATCGAAATAATTCCAATATGAACAGAGGTAATACCATCTTTTTAGAGAATTCCCCTAACAACAACAATATAACGAGAGGAAATACAATTTATATAAATGATAGCTATATCAATAATAATAACAACCTCAATACAACAAATATACTCAACAGAAATAAAAGCAATATCAACAATATGTTGAATGATCCCACACAAGAGATGGATTCAACAATAATAATAAATAATAATTGCAATAATAATAATGGAGATAACAATAATGGAGAAAATCATTCCACATTGATGAAAGGCCAAACGAAATTCATGGATGTAAATGATTTCGACAGCGGTGGCAACATATCAGGCATGGGAGAAAACACCAGCATTCCAAGCTTCAACTCCTTCATCACCCAGAAGCCGCTCCAAAGGACGGACACCATCCACAGCTTTGACTCGGAGGCGCCCACCCAAAACATCAACCTCGATGAAAAAAGCAGCGGAAGTTTTTTCAATTCAAAGGAGAATTTGGAGGCCTTCATGAACAAGAGCCAAGAGTTTGAGTTTCCAAAGAAGAGGGACAATTCTGGTGAGTTTCATCAAACTAAGAAATTTCCTCCTGACAAGTATGTCTGTTTGGACGGAAAAATAGAAATAAATTTTAGCGAGAGTGAGGACAGTCCCCGTGCTATTGAGAGACAAGAAACTGTGCCTATCAACATCTTGAAGAAGGACACTTTGTCGAAGATTGGCATCTTGAGGTCCAATTCTCCGAATTATGGAGACGTTTGGATCATTTATGATGACCTCTCTGTTGAGTCTCACGAGAACGTAGGTTCCAATTTTTTGATGTTTGGCCGCTCCAGCGAGAATCAGAACATGACTTTCACTTTTCACAAAATCTCTTCTAAACACTGCAAGATTTATGTCATCAAGAGCTTGAAGACGAAATTCGAGTATGAGGTTTGGATCGAGGACACCAGCTCCAACGGCACCTACATCAACCGTGAGCTTGTCGGCAAGGGCAACAAGAAGCTCCTCAAGCCTGAAGACACTCTCCATCTTTACATCCCCAAAACCAGCGAAGAAGACGAGGAGATCTCTTATGTTTTGCAGGAGATGATCATTGAAGATATCAGCTTGAACCCCAATTGTAAACTCACTTCAAGTAGCAGCATCATCAATGATTCTGACCCCAACAACTTTAATATCACCAATTACAACGCCAAGATCAACACCAATAACATCCTCAGTTACATTCCTCCTTGCGTTTATGGCAAGGAGTGCTTCAACAACACTGTGGAGCATCGCAACAAGTTTTATCACCCCAAATAGTTCAGAGACATCTGTTTATTTTATTTGTATTTATAAACGCCCAACTTTTCGACACACCACTCGAATTTTTCTTCACAAAGAAACATAGTATTTTTTGCAAATTAAAATTTCTTTTGCAATTTTAATCTCTAATTCAAATTATTATTAATTTATTTATTTATTTAATCATTTTTTATATTTGACTTTAACTGAATATTATCAAATGGCGAACGAAATATTAAAAAAAAATAAAAAATAGAAAAATCTATTTGTGAAATGAGAAGTAGACAATATTATTCTCCTTTGAGATTTGTACTTTGGAGAGGAAATTAAAATGATTTATATCTATCCCAACATTTTTTTTTGACAAAAAGAAGAAAAAGGGAAAAATGGAAATAATTCAAATCTCACAAACAATTCAATCCTGAAGGTAAAATGATTTAAATTAAAAATACTTTATTTGATGAAATTTATAATGAAAAAAAGAATTTGGGAAATTATGAAATAATGCAAAACAAAAAACTATCCCTTTGACAAATGAATTAAATAAAAATCAAAAGGAAAAATTTTTATGTTCTTATCCCTTCA
The DNA here is from genome assembly GCA_024220525.1 of Cochliopodium minus. Lineage (NCBI taxonomy): Eukaryota > Discosea > Himatismenida > Cochliopodiidae > Cochliopodium > Cochliopodium minus. The sequence continues at coordinate 104,884 of JAMYWO010000106.1, read as the reverse complement.
GATATTTTATATCCTTGGTTGAATTCATTAATTCAATTGAAATGTACAAAATTTTGTTCTATTTATCAATTCTCTATTTGATTCTCAACATGTTGGTTAATAAAAATGAAGCAAAAGGAAAAATAAAAAAATCGCGCAAAATGCAAAAATTAAATTATTTATTTATTCTTGTTCTTCTTTTCATTTCTGTATCATTGGCAAATGATGAAAATGAATTCTCAGTAAAAAGATTTGCTCAAGGTACTTGGGCTTTGAATGTCACTGAAACAAATTTGGGCAAAATTGAAGAAATAAGTAAGAAATGAATATAAATATCTTTCAAATATCTCAATTTAGTTCATATCTTTGATATATTCCTTCTTATTTTTATAATGTATTAGATTATACTGATATGATCATCACTGGAAGTTTGAATAGTTCCGAATCATCCAAAGAATTGTTGACAGGGTTGGCATTGATAGATAATGATGAAATTGATTTGAGAGTGTAAGGAATAAATTCATATATTTTTACTTTGAAAAAAATTATACTTTAATATAAACAAACATAGTTTTATATCGGTAGTTCTTTGACAATATTAGATCTAAATAATTTTTACATGTTCAAATGTTTTATTTTAAAGTGAATGAAATGATACTTTATTGATTGCTATCATTTTTTAATACAATAAATCAATTCTCATTATTGGAAATGTTCAAAATTTTACAACAATCCAAAATTTGTTAGTTAAAAAAAATTAATATCCGCTAACCAATTTATGAATGTTGGACATTTCCAACATTTTTTAGAATATCTAATATCTCTTATATATTGAAAAATTTATCAAAAGAAAAATTTATTATCCCTCAAGGGTTTGGTTATTATCGTTGGACTATTTAAAAAATGTTAAAAAAAAGCAAAATTCTTCATTGTTATAATACAAAATTGTCACGATCTTTTTTCTCATTTTTTTTAATATTAGAGAATTAGAAGAAGATGGGCTCTCGGGAAGTTTCCTCATTGCAAAAGACGAAACCGGTTACGAAGTCCTCTTCAAATTCAATTTCACCCAACACGGAACAGCATACGTGTCACAAGGAATCTTCGGCAAAGCAACCACCTACCAATTCATCGTCACTTCCCAAATGACCTTTGCTCTCAACTTGTTGACCAAAGATAAACTTTATTCTATCCAAGGACTCAAGAAACAAGTGGACAACAAATCCTTTTGGGAAAATAATGGTTTCATGATTTTTGCATTTTTGGCAATGATGGTACCTTTTAATTTTTTTTTTTTGATTTTCAAAAATTTTCAAAGAAATCTTTTTGAATTTTTCTTTACTTTTTTTTTTCGAAACTCTCATCAACTCAATTTTTTTTTTTTGAAAGATCATGCAATATTTCAGATTTAAAAGCCAGCCTCAAGCAGGTACTCGTAGAGTTCAAACCCCTACCCAAGAGAATAGAGTTGACACCGACTCTGCCCCAACCATCGAAGAGAAAAAAGATAATTAAAAAAAAGGAAAAAAATATATATCTAATCCTTTTTGATTTCTTTACTCCAAAGATTGTATTTCTCAAAATTCATTTATGACTTAATAGTTTTGATATTATTGTCGTAAAATACCCGAATTTTAGTAAAAAAAAAATTAAATAAAAAAAATATTGCTTTCAAGAAAAGGGTTTTAAATATTGTCAATAAAACATTAATTTTCATATTAAAGGTAAATTCCATTCCCACTTTGCATCCATTCCATTTTCAAGTCCTATTTTTTCATTTTCAAATTTATTGTTTGGAAGCTGTTGCATAAAATTAAAAAAAAATTAAAAATAATAGGGATAACAGAATGAAGAATTGTACGAAGAATTATTTCATTGAGAATGATGGTGATACTATTTTTGAGATAATAGAGGATGTGAAGGATTATATGCTTTGCAAATGCAATAATTTGATGATGGAAGGCAAAATGTGTACCAATTGCAAAATATCGCAATGTAAAGCATGCTTGAAAGGAGAGATTAAATGCAAGAAATGTAGCAAGGAAATGAAAAGAATGGAAAACATAAACAAAAAGATAATGGGTTTGAATTGCAAATGTATCATCTGTAATGATGTGATGATGTTAGCTGAATCCATCTCTCACAAAGAAAATCACCATCATACATCTGAAAATGCTTTTAATGCTAAAATAAATGAATGCGGAAAAAATAAAATTGTAAAAATAATATTTTATTAATAATTTCCCAAAATATATGAAATGATCTCTTCATTATAAATCAAATATCTCTTTGATATTCTTCTCATCATTATAAATCATATCTTTAATAATTAATCAATTCAATAATCAATCCCCTATCACAAAAAAAAAAAAAGGATAATGATCTTAATCATGGATTCTTCCAACATTACTTTAGAAAATATCAAGAAAAAAAAGTGAAGTTAAAGAGATTGAAAGAAGAAAACATTAATTTGAAGGAAGAAAACTTCACATTAAAATCACAAATATCAAATCTCAATAGATTGATGAATCCTTTTCCTAATAACAAAAATAGTAAGGAAAGTAGAGTTTTGAAGCCCAATACAAATAATATTGTTAATTCTAAGAATGGCTCTCCTTTTTTGAATAGGATTGAAGAGGGAGATCATTTGGAAAAGGAGAATGGATGCAAGAACAGTATCAACAATATTTTATTGAATGAGATTGTTTATTCTAACGGGAAAATCGAACTGAAGGGTGCTCAAAAAAGTAAGTTTAAATTTTTTAAATCATTCATAGAAATTATTTTAATAAATTTCAAATTAATTACTAAGTTTTTTTAAATATTCTTATATAATTTGAAAATAATAGATATTCACCACTCTTTTCAAAAGAATTGTTTAAATATTTAAATGAAACAAATGTCATTTTAAAAATATTTAATTTTAAGATTTTAAATCTTTTTATTTTTATTATTTTAAAATTTTTTTAAAAGAAACACTAGACAAAAATACTTTTAACAAAGCTATAATGTCCTTCAACTTAATGTTTGGAAACACTGTCCCGATAGACACATCAAAAGCCAAAAAAATCAGTCTCGAAGAGTCCGGCAAAGGAAATGCACTAATAGAAGGAATGCTTCTCTACTACGGTTGGAATAGTCCCAAAAACTATGAAAAAGCGTATCAAACGTTTTTCAATCAAACGGAAGTTGATTCTAACCAGAACAGGAATCCGGAGCTTTCTCATTGTCTTTTTTTTGTTGGTTTGATGACTGGTAATGGGGAGGGTGTTGTGAAAGATTCTTCAAGGGCTCTTGATTACCTAAGGAGGTCTGTTAACTTGGACCATTCTTGCGCTATGAACGAGTTGGCTGTAGAATCTTTTCTTCTTTTTTTTTTTTAATTTTTTTTAATTTTAATATTTTTAATATTTTCATTCACACTTTTATTTCTATATTTTAAATTATCTCCATACTTTTGTTTATATATTTTTTGTAATTTGTAATTTTGACATTTTTAAAAATTTTGTTATTCATTTGTATTTCAATTTTATTTAATAATTTTAAAAAATTCATTGATTTTTAATCTTAATTATTTATAATTAAGATTATGTTTTTTATTTTTTAAAATTATATTTCATACTTTTTATTATTCATGTGTTTTTCAATTTTATATATTTTATTTTAATTTTAATTTTAATTTTATTTATTTTTTAAAATTCTTCATTTGTATTTTAAAATTAAAATTTTTATTTTTTTATTTTGTATTTTATTTCTAAATTATTTTTTAAATTATTAATCAATAATTCTTTTTCAGCTGATCTATGAAAAATCGAAAGACTTTAAAAAAAATACCCAAGCAGCTATCGAACTCTACAAAAAAGCGGCAGATCTCCAAAACTCAGACGCCATCAATAATCTCGCCAAAATCTACGAAAAGGGGAAACACGGTACAAAAAAGGACATTAAGTTGGCCATTGATCTTTACTCCAAGTCTGTCAATCTCAACAATAGTAGTGCTATGAATAATTTGGCCAATGTTTATTTTTATGGGAAAGGTAAAAAAAAAATTTTAAGAAAATAAAATAAATTAATTTTAAGAAAATAAAATAAATTAATTTTAAGAAAATAAAATAAATTAATTTTTTAAAAAATATCAAAAACAATTTAAATAAAAAAAATTTAAATAAAATTTATATAAAAATTTTTTGTTTAAAATTATTTATTACAAAAAATTTTAATTTTAAAAATAAAAAAGCGTTTGCATAAAACTAAAAACAAACTAAAATAACAAAATTTTTCGACAAATTTAAATTTTAAAAAAATTTCTTTAGGAGGAGTAAAAAAAGAAATAAAAAGAGCAGTAGATTTGTATAAAAGAGCGGTTGATTTGGGAAACTCTGACGCAATGAATAATTTGGCACAAATTTTCTTTGAACAAAAGGAAGGAGTTAAGAAAGGTAAAAAAAAATAGAAAAATAAAATAAAGAATAATTTAAAAATAAAAAATAAAAAATCGAAAGAATAATTAAAAAAGATTAAAATAATTTTCTTTTTTTAAAGATATAAAAACGGGGTTTCATCTGTATAAAAGATCTGTAGATCTCAACAATCCAAAAGCAATGAATAATCTTGTAAATCACATTTCATTTTATTTTATTTATTTTTAGATTTATTTTAAATTTATTACATTATTTTTATTGCCATTATTTTTTTTATTTTCAAATTTTTTTTTTTTTTTTTATTCGTCTTTTTTAGGCTCAAATTTATTTCTATGGGAAAGAAAATATTAAAAGGGATGTCGATCAATCTTATGACTTGTTCAAAAGAGCCATTCACTTGAATAATTCTTCTGCCATGAATAATTTTGGTAAAAAAAAAAAAAAAAATTTTAAAAACAAATTTGGTTAAAATAAAACAAATTAAATAAATTAAATTAAACAAAAATTTTTTCAATTTATTTAGCAATTATTCTCTTTGAAGGAAAAGGTAAAAAAAAAATCATTTTATTTTATTTTAATTAATTTTTTTTTTTTTGAATAAATTAATTTTATTTAAATATAAATAATTTTTTTTTATTTTAATTCTATTTTGTTTTTTTTATGAATTATAGAGGGAGTAACGAAAGATATTAACTTTGCTTTGGAGCTTTACCAAAAATCAGCCGATTTAGGAAATTCCAATGCAATGAATAACTTGGCATTAATTTATTTTTATGAGAAAGGTTTGATCATGTTATTTTTAATTTTTAGTTTTTCCAAAAAATTTTTATTTCACATTTTATTTATTTCACATTTTTTCATTTTCATTTTTTTATTTATTTTTTTATTTTATTTATTCATTAATTTTTTTATTTTTTTTTTTTACATATTTTTCTTAGAGGGAGTGAAAAAGGACATTCCTTTGGCAACCCAACTGTTTAACAGAGCAACAGAGCTCAACAATCCCAATGCATAGTAAAAACTCTTCCTTCTCATGAAAATTTTTTTTATTTTTCAAAAAAATTTTAGTTTTAATCTTGCGTACATTTATGAAAAGGGGAAAGGTAAAAATAATAATTTTTTTCATTATTTTTTTTTTCTTTTAAAAAATTTTTAATAGAGGGTATAAAGAAAGATTTGAAAAAATCCATAGAATTGTACAAAAGAGCAGTTGAATTGGGAAATCCTAATGCAATGAACAATTTAGCACAAATCTTCTTTTATGGGAAAGGTGCTTAAAAATTTTTTAAATTTAATTTTATGTCTTGGTATTTTTTATTATTAAAATTTTATTAATTAATTTTACATTCTTATTTTTATGTTCATATATTTGTATTTTTTATTTTCAATTTATTTTTTAATTTTTTATTTTCATGTTTTTATATTTTATATTTTTATATTTTTTTATTTTTTTATTTTTTAGGAGCAAAGAAAGATTCTCAGTATGCCCTTGATTTGTACAAAAAAGCAACAGACCTGGGAAATTCTTCCGCAATGAACAATCTTGTAATAATGTTTTAATATTTTATATTTTTAATTTTTTTTATTTAATCTTTTTTATTTTGAATTAATTGTTGTATATTTTAAATTAATTTTTTTTTAAAAAAAATTTTAAAAGGCACAAATCTATTTTTATGGAAAAGAGGGGTTTAAAAAAGATATGAATTATGCAATAAGTTTGTTCAAGAAAGCGGTGGAGCTTTGTAATTCCTCCGCCATGAACAACTTGGGAATTATTTATGAAAAGGGGAAAGGTAAAAAAAAAAAAATCCAAATTAATTTTAAAATTTTTTTTTTTTTATTTTTATTTTTTAAATAACTCTGATACATTTTTTATTTTGATTTTTTATTTTTTCATTTTTTAAGAGGGTGCGCAGAAAGATATTCATTATTCTATCGAATTGTACAAAAGAGCCGTTGAACTGGGAAATGCAAATGCAATGTTATTCTTTGTTTTATTTTATTTTTTTATTATTTTTTTCTAAAAAAATTTATTTTTTAATTTTTTTATTTTATTTTTTATTTTTATTGATATCATTTTTATTTTTTTATTTCTTCATTTTTTTATTTTTTATTTTATTTTATTTTTTATTTTATTATTTTTTATTATTTTTTATTTTTTTTTTTACTTTTTTTTTTTTTTTTTTAATCAATTATTTTAAAGGAACAATCTTGGGGTTATTTATGAGAAGGGAAGAGGTTTGTTTTTTTTTATTTCATCTTTTGTTTATTTAATTTTTAAAATTTGTTTGCAAAAAAGATGGAATCAAAAGGGATATTCATTTAGCGATTGATCTTTTTAGAGAAGCTGTCGAAATGAACAATCCAAATTCTATGTAAAAAAATTCACTAATCAGAATTTTTTTTTAAATATTTTTTATTATTTATTATTTATCATTATTCATTTTTAATATTTATTTATTTATTTATTATTTATTATTTATTATTCATTATTCATTATTTATTATTTATTTTTTATTTTTTATTTTTTATTTTTATTATTTATTTATTATTTATTATTTATTTATTATTTATTACTTATTACTTATTACTTATTTATTTATTTATTTATTTATTTTTTATTTATTTATTTATTTATTTATTTATTATTTATTAATTGTATTTATTTATTTATTATTTATTATTTATTATTTATTAATATTACTTATTACTTATTTATTTATTTATTTATTTATTATTTATTTATTTATTTATTTATTATTTATTAATTGTATTTATTTATTTATTATTTATTATTTATTATTTATTATTTATTATTTATTATTTATTGATTTATTATTTATTATTTATTATTTAATTGTATTTATTTATTTATTTATTATTTATTTTTTATTTTTTATTTTTTATTTTTTATTTTTTATTTTTAAATTTTATTTCAAATTTTTAATTTTTAATCTTTATTTTTTATTAAAAATTATTTTTATAAAAGTAATTGTTTAAAATTTTTTATTTTATTATTTAATTTTTATTATTTTAATTTAAAAATTTTCATTAAAGGTGCAATCTTGCAAATATTTATTTTTATGGAAGAGAAGGAGTTGGACAGGATATTGAGACGGCAATGGAGCTTTATCAGAGAGCGATCAAACTGAACAACTCTTCTTCGATGATCCACTTTGCAAACATTCATTTTTATGGACGTGAGGGTGTTCCTCGTGATGCTAAATATGCTATAGAGTTGTATAGGAGAAGTGCTGATTTGGGAAATGAAAACGCCATTGATATTTTAAGGAAGATTAACAAATAAAAAACATTTTTTTCTTATTTATTTTTATTTTTTTTTTATTTTTAAAAATTAATTTTTGTTATTTTAACGATTTAATTATCTTTTTTTTTTTTTATTGTTAATGTTTGGTATCTCTTTAAAAAGTTTATTTTTTTCATTCTTTTTGTTTTTTTGTTAGTTTATTAAAAGTTTGAAAGTAAACAGTCTAATTCAATAAAAAGTGTTGTGATTAATAATTTAAAATTTTTCTAAAAAAACTTTGTCAAAATAATTTTCAAATTTTAATTAAAATTAAATAAAATTAATTAAAAAAAAATAAATAATAAAAAATAAAATGGTGAATATTTTTCTTTTTGAAAAAGAGAATGTTGATGAAAATGGAATCGCAAAAATCAAGGAAGATATTAAAGTGGAACACATCCACAAGGTATTGAAATCCAAGGTGGGAGATAAGCTGAAAATAGGCATAATCAACGAGGGGAAAGGATTTGGGGAGATCCTCTCGATGGATAAGAAGGAGGTCACGCTGAAATTGGAGATATTGGATCGAACAGAGCCTCCCCTTTCTAATATCTTCTTGGTTGTTGCTATTCCAAGGCCTCAAATGATTTCAAAGATATTACAAACTGCATCAACAATGAATGTGGTAATTTTGGCATATATATTTTTAGTTAAAAGAGGAAACTTTATAACTGTGCAAATATTTCTCATTATATTCCCAAAAAATAAA